>JASVER010000110.1:2030131-2123556 GCA_030449065.1 Oceanodroma leucorhoa
TTGGCCTTGTTGAACCTCATGCAGTTGGCCTCGGCCCATCGATCCAGCCTGTCCAGATCCCTCTGTAGAGCCTTCTTACCCTCAGGCAGATCAACACTGCTGCCCAACTTGGTGTCATCTGCAAACTTACTGAGGGTGCACTCGATCCCCTCGTCCAGATCATTGATAAAGATGTTGAACAAGACTGGCCCCAAAACTGAGCCCTGGGACACACCGCTCGTGACCAGCCGCCAACCGGATTTGACTCCATTCACACAGCTCCCTGGGCTCGGCCGTCCAGCCAGTTTTTTACCCAGCTAAAAAAAAAAAAACAAAAACAAAAAAAACTTCTTCTTCTTTGTTTATTTTTTTTTTAAACTTGATTTAATCAGAAAACTTTTCAATCAAAAATGAAACCAAACAAAAAGACCCCTCAAACCAAATACAGTCTCGCAAATGACTGGGAGTTGTCAAACTCCCAACATAGTTCAGGATCTTTGGTCATGTCAAAGTTAGGCCAATAACTTGGAAAAAAATCCGCTATCCTCAAAATTTTAAAGATATTACCTGGAACAATGGGCTTATCTCTTATGATAAACTGATATAATAACTCAGAAAATCGAATGACCTATTTAAATGTTAATCTTTTCACCTGGAACATTTGCATGTGGAAAATAATATTTATTCTTTTGAGACTCTACTAAAATGGGATAAAATTCAGTATTTAAAAAAATCTTTTTTTGATCTCTCTATGCAAATGAAGTCCCCATCCCTTCTACTTCTTCAGGGATGAGGACTTTTTTCATTGCTTTGCCCAGAAGACCATAACAACTCTATTGGTYGCATAAACATGCATCTCAATGAACTTTTCAAATGTAGATTATAAGTAAGGGCATGTTATTCCACAATGTAAAAAGGTTCCTGTATATTAGCATTATGCCAAGGCATTAAACATTCTATAAATTAACACTGAGAAAAGTCACAAAGTATATATAATCTCAGTAATATCAATAATTATTAAGTACTATCTCTCCATGTACTCAAGACTGATTCCTGAAAAATGTCTGTATACACATATGCATGTATTTCAGGAATGAAGAGTCTTTTAAGGAAGTTATCACAACTCTTCTCCCCCTTACTTTTCTGCCTTATATTTCTTTTGTTGCAAGAGCCTAGTGGCAGCCAAAGTGATTGTCTTTGGCTGCTAAGTGATCGGCCCCATGGCCATGGTCAATACAACATAACCCCAACAGAGCCTTTGGTCCTCTCGATGTGAGTCTCTTCCCCTTGGTTGCTTTCTCCTACGTAATTTCCATCATTCCTACCAAATCTCCTGTCATGTAGAGACCTGCAGCTTTTGCAGGTGCTCCGCAGGGGTACCCGCAAGGATGTAGCCTTTTCTTCCATTAGATAAAGGTCTGTAGCACAGTGGAAGTGGGTCTGATGTCTGATGCTGCCCTGTTTGACCTGGGCTCATCATTACTCAGACCAAAGCAGAGTTTGAGGTTTTATCACTAGGCCACTGCAACAGTTACCGTTAAAATTTTAAATCTCAATTTTTAACTGACTTGCAAATCCTCACAAACCGTGTTTCAACCCGAATAAAATTTAATGGCTCTCGCAATCCCCAGGCAAACATGATTGATAAGACTGTGTCATCATCTCCTTTTCCCTTAACTGTAAGATCTCTTAACTTCTTATTTTGCTGTATGCGTATTGCTTGGGAATAAAATACAAATGTAAGTAAGTAATACTGGAGTACTTAAGTTTTGGTTCAWTTAGGCATTAAATGCTCTAAAAGTGAGTGACCTTCAAAGCTTTTTGTGTAGGAAAACTACTCTTTGCTTTTGTGCACACATATCAAGAGAAAATGACTTGCTAATCTGGACCTCCTAGCATRATCATCCACATCAAATATCTGGTTATGCTTTTTGGGTGACGGCTCTTCTGCTTCCATTATTGAATGGACAAATGACTTGTATTGAAAGAGAGAAGAAAGGACTGCTTCCTCAGCTGCTGGAAATTGGTTTGGATCCAGTAAAATAAACACACATGCACTCACATACACCAATGAGAATGGGCCCCTAGTGTCAAAGGAAGGGTAGAATAATATGATTTCACAGATCTGTTTACTGAATCATATTTTGGAATGGCTGTTCAATTAGCATCAATACCTGTTTTATTGGTAGGACAGAAATGATTCAAAAGATTGGAGCTGAATAAGACATTCTGAGAAGGTAGAATTCTCTTCTTGGAAGTTGGGAGCAAGGTATACCTTGTTATCTAGAAAACAGAGAAAAACAAATCAGGTGAACCTTTTCTTCTCTAGCAATATTCAAGCATATTGTCATTGTTTTTCTTGCCTCTTGGAAGTTTTTCAGCAGTGTAAATATTTTGCTTTCAAAGAAGATAATTATTTTTCACGATGTTTGTACATTGTGAGGATGATGACCAAGTTAGCTAAGCRTTCTTACATTCTATACATGTACATGAAGCCAATCAGGTTGCATGTATTTCTGTGATGGAATTAGGATGAATTTAACCAAATGAATGGATGTTAGCAGCACGACATGGTTTTTGTAGATGCAGCCATAGAAAACATAGATGATGGCAGTGCCTACAGYGCCTTTCTCTCTCTTCCTCTCCCCGCTTCCCCCTCATGGGTAGTACAATGCTCTACAAAAGCATATTGAAAGAGAGCATTGTGGTCCTGCTAGAAGGTCTGCTTACAGTTCAGAGCACCCAAATGCTTCGCGCAAACATGGCTGGAAAATAGCAGCTGTGTATCCAGAGCACTGAGGGATTTCTTGTCCTCTTTATTTGTTTATTTACACACTGTAATAACCTGATCATGTGTGGTTTTCATGACAATGTCCATAAGGTGATGACAGGGTTAGCTGTGTAAAGCAAGATTTGCACCCTTTTTTATTACTTGCTGAAAGCTCTCAGAGGAGCATGAAGAGAGAGAATGGCTTCTACTTTACCAGGTCAGGCAAAATTTACAAACCATATTTGCATTGCTATTAAATTTACTTCTTAGTGAAGTCATGTTTCTGAAATGTATAATATTCATGTATATTTTGATGTAGATATAAGAATCAGTTTATAAATTGAGATACAAACATCTTGTTGAATAGGACAAGTAATTGTGATGCAGTAATTGTTTCCAATTATATTTTGATCTATTTAGAATTTCTACTAAAATAGTTCAAACTAGTCACTCACAAAAAAATCAAAACTAAGATAGGCCAAATGTCAACTGTAGTAATTTCTGAGTCAAGTACTAGTGGTAAATATATGTCTTACTCTGTGCCTAACTGCAAATGACGTGGGGTTCAACCCCACCCTAAGATGAAGGTGGTTGTCATCACAATTATGCATGTAGTATCTTTTCTGGATAATCTGATAAACTTTTAACTTAAACTGACTCAAGCTTTTACAATATACCAGATGCGTTGCTAAAGCAAGGTGTTCTTCAGTTGTTCTCTCCCCATCCCCATCCTCTGGGGTTACAGAAACGTTGAGCTTCTTCAGAAATACTCTTCCTTTGATTCATTTTGATCATATGCACGCTGGTCTTTATTGTCCTGTTTAAAAATTGCATGGAATATAATAAATAGAAAATCATTTTCCCCTCAGGTTCCCAGCAAGCAAAAATCAGAGGGCAAGTAAAAATTTCATAAGCAGTACAAGTTTATTTGATACTTGCATGGGAGATCATAGGGCACCAGCTCCTTAGGGTTCCATGCTAAAGCCTGGGCAAACTGAAGGCTTGGATGCCATTCAAAGCTGGGAATAATGGTTTTACACACATGGACTGCTTACTGCGGAGTAAAAAACTATTGCGGCTTGGTTGAGCCACAGAATTGTCTACGTAACTATTCTAATWTTTCAGTAAACACTAGATAATTAAAATTGGATTAACCCTAAAAGAAAAACTAATTCTAATTCAGTTATTAATCATGCTGGCTTTCGGGGCTATGATGGATGAGCTCTGGAAAATCCCTTGCACTAAAATCAGGAAGCTGCCTGTTCCTTTAAAAGGATGTCAGGGCAGAGACAAYTTGGCAGATCATGCTACGTTTTAGTGGAATGGGGCAGCAATTAGTACAAAYATCAAGTTTTGTTCCACAGCGTATCGCAGCCAGAACTCAAAGACATTGGAAGCTGAACAGGAATGTCTGAGACATGACCTTTCAGTAAGTTTTGCAGAGGGGGTGATAAACTGCGGCAGTAATGGGTAAAAAAACATCTGAGATATTCTTTAMACTCAGTAACTGTTATTTTCAGCAGATAGGGACACCATTACCTTTTCTTTCACTAAGACATGGTATGTGAACAACATCAGTTGCCTATAGCTCTCTCATGAACCAGGAAATGCTCTGATCAGATTGTTGGATTTTTGGATCACACCTCCTTTAGATGTGGTTTCTGATGACTGCACAGAGCATAGATGTAAGGAGGCCTGTGCACTGTGGAGTAAATTATAGATTAGACTCAAGTTCTTTATGAAGTCTGCTTAGAGTTCCAGGTTCACATGAGGTGAAGGAACAGTTTTTCTCAGTGTTTGGTGCTCATTTGCAAAGCAGGCCGTGGATAGGCTGTTGAGCAGACTGCTGACCAGCCTCCTGACTGCCAGAGCTTGCCCTGGTGGGAGCTAATGACAAACTCTTATGCTGCAATACACCTGCAGCGTACACTGTGAGGTATCTGTTCTTTTTCACAYCATTTATTCCCTTTTCTGCCTGTCATTCATGGACACTCAAATCACTACTTCCTCTTTGTCTGATGTTAAATACCAAAAAAAAATTCTCCCTGTGCCAAATGGGAGGAAGGAGCATTTGAAAGCTGCTGTTTTGATGGCCAAAGCTGGGATGCAGCAAAAAAACTCACAAGAGACTTCATTCTTCATCCTTTAGCAGGGTTTGGACTCGGTAAATGTAATTAGTCCTTGTGGGCTGTGTCCTCATTGGCTATTCAGTTTAGAGAAGTAGTGTGGTTTTGAAACAAACTTCCCAGTGTTTCAACCTACCATGTGTTGGTTTAGCACGCACAGACTAGGCTCCTTCCACAGGAAATTTTTTAGAGAGAGCTTAGCATCATTGTGATTTTCCTGTCTAAAAAGTGATGCTAAGCCCTCTTTAAAAAAATTAAGAGCTATTACTTTCTGTCTTACTTTTATCAAAGGAGGGTCAAACAGAAGAAAGTTGTGGTGGAGACAACAGCATGTATTCACAACCTGGAGATGATTAACAAAATAGTTGATATTAGATTTTAAAGGCAATTGACCTGTAGCAACTGTCAAACATGTCTGAGATAGATACCTGTGACAGGAGAATACAACCATAATCACTCATATGGTGTGATTTTGATATCTTTTACTTCATCCGGGATGGTTCTAGATGGTATTTACTGATATTATCTACTGAATCTTAGTCCACTTAAAGGAGACATTCTGACCTTGTTTGACTTTTGAGAGAAGGCGGCCCATGGTGTGAAAATAAAGAATATGTAAAGGCTTTATCTTTTATCTTCTCCAAAGAGCAAATGAATAGGTCAACGTGGTGGCTGTTTAGAAGGTAATCTCTTACATAATTCCTCTTGCCATAACATCATTGCTTTGCCCTAGAAAAGATGTCTAGGATATAGTCTATCAAGCTTAAAAGTGGTTTTACCTATACCATGATGACAGCACATACTAGCATTATAATTGCTTCAGGGCTTTTCAGAACTGCTAGGGAAAATAATACTTCACTGAATGAATATTTCAGTGAAAATCTCCCTTCCAGTGAAGTAGTTCCACTGGCACAAAACAAATACATCTATTCTGCAGACATATGTACGGCGTATGCAAGAACATTAGCAGAGGTGCACTTTCAGCTGCTATCACCATCTTGTCAACTGCTTGGAATAAAAGAGACACCCTGCTACATGGTGATCTCCTTTCCATTTCCAACTTACAAAATTATAGACTATCTTTCTTCCTTGTTAAAACATAAGCTGTGTGAGAGGGATCTAAGATAAATTAGCTGAAAAGAATTTGCAGGCAATATGTAAAAAGGTAACACATAACCGGTTACTGCATCGACAGAAATGTATCAAATTTTCCTCATGGAGTTAGTTCAAAATATACCCAGTTTTTCCACATATGGGACTTCTTTTTTAATTGGGGATGAATCCCAAGAACCTGAGCCAAAGACAGGGTGATTTCTTGGCTTTGAATGGAACTCCACTGAAGTGCATTTACTTTTTACTCATCTGTGATTGATTATAAAAAGAGTTCTTTTAGGTGCAATGTGAAGACAAGGAAAGTATAGGGGGGCTAGGAGATGTTTTCTGCAATAAGCTGTTTGATGTACTCTTAGTTTTAAAGAAGAAATGTCTTCTATTTCATGTCAGTGAAGGGGAGGAGCATCTCCAGTCATAAGCTTGCCGAGCTGGTGAAGAGGGCTTTAAACTAAAGTTGCTGGAGGAGGGGAACCTCAATCCATCCCACTCGTACCAGTTTGATGCCAGTGCCAGCAATAGATGCCCAGAGTCTGGAGAAGGATCACAGGTCAGCAGGAGGGCTCCTGAAGAGCAGCACAAAGGAACTCCAGCCACTCCAGCCAGTAAGGCAGCTTCATCGGGGGCCCAACTTAAAATGTCTCTGCAAATGCACATAGCATGGGGAATAAACAAGAGGAGTAGAGACATGTGCACACCTGCAGGGCTATGATTTTATTGGCATCACGGACGTGGTGGGATGGCTCCTATGGCTGGAGTTTTGCAATGGAACTATACAGGCTTTTTAGGAAGGATAGGCAGGGGAGACGAGGAGGGGATGTCGCCCTCTATGTCAATGACCAGCTGGAGTGCATGGAGCTCCGCCTGGGGATGGATGAGGTGCTGACTGAGAGCATATGGGTCAGGATTCAAGGGAGGGCAGGGACAGGTGACATTATAGTGGGGGTCTGCTACAGGGGAGCTGACCAGGAAGACCGAGCGGATGAGGACCTCTACAGACAGATAGGTGTATCCTCACGTTCACAAGTCCTGGTCCTTATGGGGGACTTTAACCAGGCCAGTATCTGTTGGAGTGACAACACAGTAGGGCATAAGCAATCCAGGAGGTTCCTGGTATGTGTTGATGAAAACTTCCTTCTCCAAGTGATAGAGGAGCCACCGAGGAGAGGTGCTATGCTTGACCTTGTTCTCACCAACAAGGAGGAGCTGATGGGGAATGTGAAGCTCAAGGGTAGCCTTGGCTGCAGTGCCCATGAAATGGTGGAGTTCAAGATCCTTAGGGCACCGAGGAGGGCGCACAGCAAGCTCAACACCCTGGACTTCAGGAGAGAAGACTTTGGCCTCTCCAGGGATCTGCTTGGTAGAGTACCACTGGGTAAAGCCCTGGAGGGAAGAGGGGGCCAAGAAAGCTGGTTAATATTCAAGGATCACCTCCTTTGATGTCAAGAGCAACAAGAAAAGCTTCTATAGGTACATCGGGGATAAAAGGAAGACTAGGAAAAATGTGGGCCCTCTCTGGARCGAAACGGGAGACCTGGTTACCTGGGTTATGGAGAAGGCTGAGGTACTCAATGACTTTTTTGCCTCAGTCTTCACCAGCAAGTGCTCAAGCCTCACTGCCCAAGCCGCAGAAGGCAAAGGCAGAGACTGGGAGAATGAAGAACCCCCACTGCAGGAGAAGATCAGGTTCGAGACCATCTAAGGAATCTGAAGGTGCACAAGTCCATGGGACCTGATGAGATGCATCCGYGGGTCCTGAGGGAACTGGCGGATGAAGTTGCTAAGCCACTATCCATCATATTTGMGAAGTCATGGCAGTCCAGTGAAGTTCTGTGAGAGACTGAAAGAGTTAACATGAAGTTGATGCCTCAAACATTGGTGTAAATGGGTCCTGCATAGCAGCGATAAGGTGCAAATGAAGAGCCGGATAACAGGCCAAGCAGGGCAGGTTAACAGGACAAGCAGGACGTGCCGAAGGGTGCACAGCTCCCTGTTCTGCCCAAACTGGGCATGTCACCATTATACAGCAAAAACTCATACAGAGTTTATCTGAGGAAGGGGCTCACGACCACCTGAAGACCATCGAGAGACCCCTTGCGACCACCCCTCACTACAACAGYGCCTGTGCGATAAAATTCTGGAAACTGCGTGGCTGATGCAACCGAGGGGTAGGGGACGACTATAAAAGGACACTAGCCCAAGGAGCCGGCGCGCGCCCGCCCCCGGAGGGTCGCTGCACCCGTCATCGTCATCGCGGGATCCAAGGGTGKTGATATCTCTCTATCTCTCTATCTCTCTCTCCCTCTCTCTCTTTTCCTTTCTTTCCTTTTCTTCTTCTAAACGCTTTTATGGAACCCACATTGCCTATCACTACGCTTTTTAAGTTTGGGTTTTTATTGTAATGCTTTCCCAGTTCAGCTTGCTTCTGCCTTAGATAAAAATACTTAAACTGATCGTTTGGTGTCGTTTCACCTTAATTTAGCCCGAGGGAATTTCGAAACCTTTACGACCCTCTGGTCCATTCAGGCCGGGTCGTGACAAGTTCCCACTGACTGGAAAAGCGGAAACATAACCCCTATTTTTAAAAAGCGAAAAAAGGAAGACTCAGAAACTATGGGCCAGTCAGTCTCACCTCTGTGCCCAGCACCTCTGTGCCAGATCCTCCTGGAAGCTTTGCTAAGGCAYGTGGAAAATAAGGAGGTGATTGGTGACAGCCAACATGGCTTCACTAAGGGCAAATTGTGCCTAACGTGTTTGGTGACCTTCTATGACAGGGTTAAAATGTTGGTGGATAAGGGAGGAGCAACTGATGTCATCTACTACTTGTGCAAAGCATTTGACACAGTCTCGCATGACATTCCTGCCTCTAAATTGGAGAGACATGGATTTGACAGGTGGACCACTCGGTGGATAAGGAACTGGCTGGATGGACGCACTCAGAGAGTTGTGGTCAATGGCTCGATGTCCAAGTGGAGACCAGTGATGAGTGGCGTTCTTTGTGGGTTGGTATTGGGACCGGCGCTGTTTAACATCTTGGTTGGTGACATGGACAGTGGGATCGAGTGCACCCTCAGCAAGTTTGCAGATGACACCAAGCTGTGTAGTGTAGTCAACACACTGGAGGGAAGAAATGCCATCCAGAGGGACCTTGACAGGCTTGAGAGGTGGGCCTGTGCGAACCTCATGAAGTTCAACAAGGCCAAGTGCAAGGTCGGTCACATGGGTCGAGACAATCCCAAGCACAAATACAGGCTGGGCAGAGAATGGCTTGAGAGCAGCCCTGCAGAGACTTGGGGGTGTTGATTCATGAGAAGCTCAGCATGACCCAGCAATGTGCACTTGCAGCCCAGAAAGCCAACCCTATCCCGGGCTGCRTCAAAAGAAGTGTGGCCAACAGGTCGACCAGCAGATTCTCCCCCTCTACCCCTGAGACCCCACCTAGAGTACTGCATTCAGCTCTGGGGCCTCCAAGAAAAGAAGGACATGGAACTGTTAGAGCAACTCCAGAGGAGGGCCACAAAGATGATTAGAGGGCTGGAGCACCTCTCCTATGAAGACAAGCTGAGACAGTTGGGGTTGTTCAACCTGGAGAAGGCCTCGGGGACACCTTATAGCAGCCTTCCAGTACCTGAAGGGGGCCTATAAGAAAGCTGGAGAGGGACTTTTTACAAGGGCATGTAGTGATAGGACACGGGTAACGGCTTTAAACTGAAAGAAGGTAGATTTAGATTAGATATAAGGAAGAAATTCTTCACCATGAGGGTGGTGAGGCACTGGAACAGGTTGCCCAGAGAAGCTGTGCATGCCCCGTCCCTGGCCAGGCTGGATAGTGCTTTGAGCAAGCTGGTCTAGTGGAAGGTGTCTCTGTCCATGGCAGGGGCTTGGAACTAGATGATCTTTAAGGTCCGTTCCAACCCAAACCATTCTATGATTCTATGATTCCATGATATAGCTACTTATGCAGGTTTATCACTTTATATATGTTCTTTTGAGGACTTGAATATTCGTATAAATCACCCAAGGCAGCATTACCATTTTTGTAGAGAAAAATCAAATATTAATAACACAGTCGACAAGATACTTATGCTCCCTTAGGAGTCTCACAGGATCCAGGGGAGACTTGCAGGATCCAAATGAGTCACCATCCATAAAGATTCCCTACTGCAAAGCTATTTAAGTAATTATAAAATTTAACAAAAGCAAAGCAAAATAATATTCGTCTCCCAAATAATGGAAAACATTAAGGTCTGCAGGGTGCACAGGTCTGCTTAGACCCATGGCCCAGATTCTCACAATATGTTTGTGGTAATTAGAATATCTTATTAAAACTAATTCCCCTCCAGATCTCCCACAGAAATCCTCCAAGCAATAACTGTAGTCTTGCCAAAGCAAATTCCTAAATTATATCATTCTCTGTTGGGCAAGCCTCTACAGATATTATTTAAACAGTGTTGAAGAATCCTACAAATGAAATGGAAATATGTTAATACTTTAAAGCTCATCGGGTTCAGAAATCAGTCACTTCAGTTTCTCACTTGTTTCTCAAACACCCCCTTCAGACTCTGGCATGCTTTCTCAATGTTACTTATCTGCCATGATGTATTGAGTTTTACAGATTTCCTTTCTTTAATTGCCAGTTTTTCAGTATTTATTTTATTATTCTTTCTTGTACATAGACCTTTCATTTTGGCTCATTTCAGTTTTGTGTGATGGATATTTTCCTGTTGCTCCATCTGTGTGTTGTGTTTCTTTCCTGACAGCCTAACACGGAGGTGAGTTTTGAGATACCCATGTACACTAAGAGCTTGAATAGCTGCGTACCATTGCCAGCTTAGCCAGGAAGGGAGGTGTGGGGGGTGTCGTGGTTTAACCCCCCATGGGGTTGCTGATGGCTGCCCATCCCGCTGATCCCCTCCGCTGTCYTGGGGAGAGGGTGCACTGCCGTTCATGGATGCCCTGGCAGGGATTGACCTCTCAACAGCCCCARTCCCAGCTGGCTGAACGGGACCACAGTATTACTTCAGGCCTTGCCCAGATGCTCTCTGGAGAGGTCATTAAAGTAACAGTCCCTGTTATCATACTTTCCAAGCCAAAATCTATTAACACAAGCCACGTAAACGAGTGATGTGAATACAGCCCGCACTCACAAGTCCTGTACTGCTTGGATAACAGAATGTCCCAGCAGTGTTCATCTAAGGACCAGCCCATGCCCAGAGAGTAACTTCCAACCCTTGCTAGGTGGTAGTCGTTCCCTGCTCTTCCTAAAAGTGCAGTCTTACAAGGGGAAGAAGAGAAGACAGTTTTTAAGCCCTGAATGAACATTTCGCTSCCGTCCACCTCTTTTTCTGGTTCTTTAATGCACTGAAATATTTCTAACGTACATTTAGTTCACTTCCACTTAGCTTCACATGTTTGTTCTCCAACATAATGTGCCCAGCTGAAAATTAATAAATGTCCCACTTTTTTTCAGGCTGTCTGTCTGATTTCCTTTGGTTGTAATCTTGTCCATTGGTCCGTGGGGAACTCATCACACCTGGCTGCTGCCCATGCCCTCCCTGTCTGTGCTCTGCCAGCTTCATCAAATGCTTGCAAATTGCCCTAATCCCTTAGAACTTCTCTATTTTTTTTCCAAGGAGAGGGAAATTATTTTGGATTGTACTGCTTAATATCTTTTTTTCCCATCTAAAACTCAACCTCAAACTCTGTCTGCTGTCCACAGCGAGTTTCCTTTCTTGCAGCATTTTGGGATGTCATCTTAATCAATGTCACAGTACAGCCACCTTCTGTTTGTGCTGAGTGACTTTTCACTGGAAAACTATTTGCTTTGTTGAGGTTTAATTCTGGTTCTTGCAGAAGCCAGTATTTGAAACTGTGCTGGTTCATTTTTAAGACTATCATGGAATCAGCTCAGGTTCAAGGATTTGTTTCTCTCCTGCCTCTTCCCACCCTCTCCCCATCTCCCAGCTTGCTGATTCCTTGTCTAAGTAATCAGCCCTGAGCTTTGATTACTTAACCCAGTGATCAAACACTACCACAGTCATGGCAGCGGATATTTCTTTGTGTCCATGGAGGCACGGTGACTATTTTGATTAGACGCTTTTGGGAAGATGCAGTCAATGCCCCCTACAGCTATAGCTTTGTACACACACACAGAGCACAACCACCAACTCCAAGGATGACTGAGGTAGCAAAACCAGTAGGTATGATTCTATTCACACTCAAAACAATGTAAGCTAAGTGTAACTTCAGTTGTTGACTGGAGTCTCCAGGGTGCAAACTGGAGAAGAATCTTTGTAACACAACCTGTAACTGTACTTGCAGATTGCTTAAAAGAAGCAGAATGACGAGCAACCTTTCTGAAGACCACAGAAGATCAATAACAATACTATAATAGCAAATATAACTTTGCACCCTGGGTAGATATGAATACCATTTGACTGGATTCATTMATTTGGCCTAAAGTTTATTCATTGTTTATGTAATGTTTTGAGGCAGAGAATGGGAATTATGTTCATGGTACAGAATCTTGTCTTGGCTAGGTACTGCGAACAGTGAAAAATACACTGTGTCCCAAATGACTGTCATCATCATATGAGACAATAACTCAGTAGAGACTGATGAGAAGCACTGGTCTTGGTGAGCAGGCAACTGTTTCAGTGCAATAAGCACATGTCAACTGAAGCAAAGTATTTGCAATTTGAAACCCAGAAAATTGGGCTGGGACATTTCATAAGATTAATTTTGTTCATTAAGTCTGATTTTTCTGGCACTTGAAGTGGAAGGCAAAGAAAATAGGCTCTCCTAATGTGCTTTAACACTTTCAGTTTCATACTTTCAAAAGCGAAAAAAAAGGGCAAAAAAAAAAGCATTGAAAGTCACTGGCTAGGATGAGGTCTAGGGATAAGATTCCTAATAGGACCAAGCTGGCTTCCTATTCCTATCGTCTGGTCCATAAAGTTACAGTTTTCTATAAACTGCCTCTATTAATCTTTTCTTTCCCTTCTGATTCTGACTGCAGCCATGTTATCTGCCAGCTCCCTGTTCACGGATTTTACATAAACAGTCAGAAAAGATAAAGTCACAGTGGGGAAAGGGAAAGACAGCATCACCTGAGTACCTCTCGCCTCTTGCCTTTTTCAGTGAYATAACTGAAATCATTGATTGCCCTATTTGCCTGCAGTACAGCAGCATATAGTTCCTAGCGAAGTCCCTTAATGGGTCAGACCATTAGAGTGCACAACTCAGTGCACTCAAGCATGCATCTCTCATACTAATTGTATCCAATCAAATAACAAGACCAGTACAGACTCTAAATCATTTAGTCTTATTAAAATGCCACTGCAAAGGTTCTTTTTGTGCCATTTTCAGGATGCAGCTCCTTCATGCTGTGATATGCTCTAGGAATAAAACACGAAGGAGGAGAAAAAATATAAAATTTCCCCTGCATGTTTGTAGATAAATTTCATCTTTTGTTTCATTAGCAATTTGTTAGATTTCATCCTTATGATACATCCTAGTATTCTTTTTCTTAAAGTGAACAGTGCTGGTCTGGGGATTTTTTTCTGTTTGTTTGTTTGTTTGTTTGTTTTTTCCTCTTTCTGTTGTTCTATTCAGAGAGCTGCAGCACTGACTAGCTGCTAAGGGAGATGGGACGTATATACGAAACACACAGTGTGTTCTCTGCGTATGTTATGCAGATGCATGAATCTGACCTACTCTGTTCCTCTAAACCACCTCAGCTTCCTGTAAAGATCAGAAGGTTTATACTCCCGTATCACAACAGCAGTTCAATGTGTTTAAATCCCTTTATGATTAAATTCAAACGCATGATATAATCTTCACAATTTAGTTTTTCAGCAGTAACTACTCCCCCAGTGAATAAACCCATCTCATCCTCATATTGCCTTCTGCAGCTACGTGCCTGCACCTCTGAAACACCAGGTCATGTCAGGTAGCACAAGGGCTGAGCAGTGACCTTCGGCAGGGAGAAACTCCATTACCTTCTCTGCGGGCTTCCTGCGATTACTGCAGGCTAGGGTTCAAGTGCATTAGCAGAGAATAGAGGGAAGCTAACAGCCGAATGTTAAAATGCTTCTAGCACTTTTCCCCCTTTTTCCTGCTAACTCAAATAGCTGAAGGGGCAGATACAGTTATACTTCCATTAGACAGGCTGAAGTTGATTAAAATGTCGCATATTCTGGGTATTATCCACTAGGTTAGTTTAAAAAGTGCTATTTACATAACCTTTGTGAATTACTTCTAACGTCCTATGAAACATAATCACTGTCAGACAATAACCAGTCATTATAGCACCTAAAGGTCAAAATATTAATTTAAATTTCTTGAAATTGCAAAGGTGGCTTACCTCCCTGATTCCTTCTATTTAACTGAAGTGATAAAGTCACTCTGCTGATAGCAAAACATTCAACTCTACCTTTTGTAAATCTATATTAGAAATAATGCCCTGGAAAATAGAATTYACGGGGAAAAACAATATTCCCGCTGTTTAAAATCCAACGTTTGGAAAATAATTTCCTCAAATCCTGTGCTTGATCCGYGATATTTCTGCAATGGCTTTTTAGTGTAGGAGTAGAAGGAATATCTATGGTACAGTTCTGACTATGGTCTTCTGTTAGGGAAAATGTAAGTAAAATTCTGCTGGTCCAAGAGAATATATAGCTAGTTCTATCTATAATAAGAACTTATGTAAAAGTTCATGTGTACTTTTTTAAAATTTTGTATTTTTATGGGTATATTGCAGCACAAATAGTATGAAAGAAAATTTTAAATGTCCCAAACCCAGCAGCCCCTCGTAAAAGAAGAACATCTATCAAGTGTGTAAAGTGAAAAAATTGGAGTTTAGAAACAGACTTTAGTTTCAAGCCTCTCAGGTGTTATTAGCAGGGAGAGACTGACTCTCTCAGCCAGAATTAGAACTTGTTTCGGTCTTGCACACAAGCTGTAAATMAGGCAAAATCAAGCGGTGGTCTTTATTGTGACTGTGCCCAGCCCTCTGCAAAGTTGCTAGCAGCACCGGGTGCCCTCCCGCCAGCTCTGTGCTGGTGCAAGGGCCATTTGCAGTAAATAACATCGGACTGTGTGAAACACGGCTGTGGGGGTGGGAACAAGAACGTACCAGTTTTCCAAAAGACAAAAAATGTCACTGCCCCAAAGAGGCACTGTAGAAAGGAAATGAATGTATTTAAGAGAAGGCAAAACCAGCAGTGTTTCAGCTGCCCTGGGGCCCAGCTGAGGGCTCTTCCTAGGAGTTAGACAAACGTGCCTGCGTATCCCTGCGCTTGTGTTGCTGCTTCTGCCCTCCACTGCGTACCTCTTTTATCACGTGCAGACTTTCTCCCTCTACGTTAAATTGCAAGGGAGACACAAGTCTAGTTCCTCTGAGTTGGTGAAGGCACCAAATTGTTCAACCAATGCAAATAACGTATAATAATGACAAATTGGCTTATACTTCTTAGATTAATAAACGTAACCCATGAAGAATCTTTCTGCAGATAAGTTTTCTGTAATGGCCTTCTCATCGCAAGGTTCAGCCGTTGCTGCTGCAGACCCTCAAGCCGAAGGGAACTGACAGCACTCCCTCTGAAGCCCAGCAGCACCAACGCTGACACAAAGTGCATCCACAGCTGTCAAGGATGGCTAGAGGCAGACAGCCTCTTTGGGCAGCGTGGTTGCTTTGTCTCCTCCTTGCTGAGATCTCACGTGAACCTGCCTTGAAAATGCTGCCTTAGCAAAGGTGATTTCCTTTTTGGGATACATGTGATAAAAAAAAATACACCCTCCTCAAAAAAACAACAAACTCCCACTGTGACTTCATGGTATCATCCAGGATTTGTTTGGCACAGATAGATCATTTGTAATGACCATAATAATTATAATTTAGACTTCATCTAAGGTTCTGAAATTACTTCACAGACATCAAATAAATCTTACATTGCTGTGCTCAGGCATATCGTGCTTTTACAGCTGGATAAGCTAAAGCACAGGTAAAGGAGGATTTTATTTTTTTTTTTCAAATTCAGAAATTTTAACACCAGAAGGGATCGTTATACCATCTGTCTGCTTGTCCATTACATTTTATCTGATTCCTACTCAACTGAAGCCATTAAAGTTCTGTGTAAATAAGAGTATGCTCACACTGTTACAAATGTTTGAGTTAGCTTATTTGAAAGAGCCATCATCCCCCCAATTAAAATACATCTATAATCATAGCCCATTGCAACACCTTAGGTTAGCCATTTTATATCACATTTGCAACAAATTGGTCTGAATGCAGGATTAGTTTCTGTGTCAGTACACCTTCCAGCCAAATGCTGGTAATTTCTATAAATGTCCTACATCTCACAGCTGCAAGCATATGCATAAACCCAACAAAGCGTTTTCCAGAAAGGAATCACTCCTCACTCAAATACAGAGAATCCATCACTTTTATTGGTAGATTATTTTACTGGATAATCAGCATCATTTAAAAATGTGCTATATTAGTCATTTGAATGTGACTGGCTTTAACTTGCAGCCATTCACTCTTGTTATGCTCTTCATAGGTAGTTTAAAGAGCTCTTTAGTTTCAGGTATTTTGTCCCCCTGAAGCACTTACACACCATAATCAAGCTGTCTCTTCACTGATATGATGAAGTAAATGGATTAACCTCTGCGTGTTCCTTGCCATAAACCAGTTTCCTTAGCTCTGGAGTGTGATTATGTGCCTTCTCTGATGTTTCACATATTTTTAAAGCTATGGGGAAAAATCTGTATATAATATTCCTGGACAGTACTGTCATATGCCACACAGAGAGTGGCATATGTGCCTTCTTTATTTCTCCTAGTTTTTTATTTCCCTTCTTATACATCTCAATATGACCTCGGACTTTAAGTCATAGCAGTTCATGCAGAGTTCTTTTCCTCCTATGATCTTTAAATCCTTCCAGATCACTGCTTTCAAGAATATAGATGCCCATTCTGTATGACATAGTGGTGTTTTTTTCCCCTAGATTAGTGTCTTTTCCTGGATTTTGTTAAAATTGTTTTTGTTCTAATATCCATCCTTATTCAATGATGTATGGCCATTGATCAATGTTTACAGCGTACTATTACTGTGTTGATATGGTGTATTTTATCAGAATTTCATGCACTTTTAAGCCTGACACTTGAAATCTAAGACTATTGACTCTACAGAATTACTTTTGTCAGCCAAGCTTTTTAAATAATAGCAAATGAGCATAATTCAGTGGCTGAATTAGGAATCACAGGAAAACTCTGGTGGGGAGGGAGCTTGGGAGGTGCCTGATGCAAGGAGCTACTCACAGCAGGGCCAGGAACCGGGAGCTGCTCTTAGGTGCTCCCTGAGCCACCCCTTGCCCAGATTCAACCAGCCCTGGTCCTCCAGCCTCTCCTTACAGATTGAATTTTCCAGCCCCTCACCTCAGTGGTGACCACCTCTGCTGAGCTTGCTTGGGTTTATTGATATCTTTCCTGTACTGGGGGTCCAAAACTATGTGCAGTATCTAGGTGTGGCCTAATGAGTACCAAACCAAAGGGGAAAATCCTGTCCCTTAATTGACTGGCTGGTTTGTACAGCCCAGGATACAGTTGTCCTTATAGCTGCCAGAGCACACTGCTGGTTTGTGCTCAACTCCCTGCCTACCAGGATCCCCAACCTTTTCCTTCAGAGCTACTCCCAGCCAAGCAGTCCTCAGCCTGTATTGCTGGAGGGGTTATTCCTTCTCAGGGGGAGGACTTCCATTTGTCCTTGTTGAATTTCAGAAGATTTCAATCGTGCTGTTCCTCCAGCCCATCCAGGTCTCTCCGATGGTAGGTCTGCCCTCAAACATATCCATCTGTACCATGAGTTTGTTGTCAACTGCAAGCTTGACACGTGTGAGTCCCTCTCCTCCTCCAGGTCACATAATCACTGTGGTGGGTTGACCCTGGTTGGACACCAGGTGCCCACCAAGCTGCTCTATCACTCCCCCATCCTCAGCTGGACAGGGTGAGGAAAAATACAATGGAAGGCTCATGGATYGAGATAAGAACAGGGAGATCGCTCACCAATTACAGTCACGGGCAAAGCAGACTCGACTCAGGGAAATTAGTTTAATTTTTTACCAATCAAATCAGAGTTGAGTAATGAGAAAATAAAAACTAAATCTTAAAACACCTTCCCCCAACCCCTCCCTTCTTCCCAGGCTCAATTTCATTCCCAAATTCTCTACTTCCTCCCCCGAGCAGCACAGGGGGACAGGTAATGGGGGTTGCAGTTAGTTCATCTCACATTGTCTCTGCTGCTCCTTCCTCCTCACACTCTTCCCCTGACCCAGTATGGGCTTCTGTCTGCACAGGGCCACAGGTCCTGCCAGGAGCCTGCTCTAGCGCAGGCTCCCCATGGGGTCACAGCCTCCTTTGGGCACATCCACCTGCTCTGGTGTGGGGTCGTTCCCGGGCTGCAGGTGGATACCTGCTCCACCGTTAACCTCCATGGGCTGCAGGGGGACAGCCTGCCTCAACATGGTCTTCACCATGGGCTGCAGGGGAATCTCTGCTCTGGTGCCTGGAGCATGTCGTCCCCTTCCTTCTTCACTGACCTTGGTGTTTGCAGAGTTGTTTCCCTCATGTATTCTCACTCCTCTCTCCCGGCTGCTGTTGCACAGCTGTTTTTTCCCCTTAACTATGTTACCCTAGAGGTGCTACCACCATCGCTGATGGTCTCGGCCTTGGCCAGCAGCGTGTCTGTCTTGGAGCTGGCTGGCACTGACTCTATTGGACATGGTGGAAGCTTCTAGCAGCTTCTCACAGAAGCCACCCCTTTAGTCCCCCCACTACCAAAACCTTGCCAAGCAAACCCAATATATTCACAAACAGCACATATCCCAGTACAGACCCCTGCAGTAATCCCCTTGTTACTGGCATTAACCACTCCCCTCTGAGTCCAGTCATCCAGCCAGTGTTTCATCCATCTGGTTGTCCACCCATCCAGACCGTAACAGCCTGCTTTGGATTCAAGAGTATTGTGTGAGATAGGGTCAGAAGCTTTGCTAAAATTGAGGAAAATGGCATCCATTGCTYTCCCCTGACAGGGCAGTGGGCACAATTAAAACACATGAAACTCCATCTGAACACAGGAAACCACTTTTTTACTGTGTGGGTGGTCAAACACTGGTGCAGGTTGCCCAGAAAGGTTGTGGAGTCTCTGTCCTTGGAGATACTCAAAACTCAGCTAGACACAGTCCTGTGCAACCTGCTCTACCTGACCATGCTGGAGCAGGGGATTGGACTGGAAGATTTCAAGAAGTCCCTTCTAGGCCATTCTGTGATTCATTAATTTCAGTTGCAAGTTCCATCTGTTAACCTAAATAAATGATGTATTTTTAATTTATAAATATTTTCTTATTAAGATTGTCATATATTCTTAGTGTCTGCCTGTATCTTTTTAATTGACCATACCCAAAGGTGGGAATTTATTGATATGAGTTTATTCAAGTTCAGAAGCGTATTGGCATTGCTTAGATGCTAAAAGGCTCAGACATAAGCACCTTCAGCCTATGAAGACTGCTTATGGTGTTTCCAGCCTTTCCTAGGTTATGGTCTTTTTGACATAATACTAACATCCTAAGCATATCTAACCTGGTGGTTGTTTTCCCAAAGGGATTTATGTTTATGTGGGATGCTGCTAGCACACAGTGTCCTAATGGAGACTCATTTTATTAGTGGGAGAGGTTTTTTTGCGTGTGTCTGTGTTTTCTAACTTGGTTTTGGATCCAAGATTAATTTTTCAGGAATAATGTTGTTATTTTGCAGTTTTTATTAGATATAGTCATGACTACCTGAACACAGTACTGCTCCACAGGGGGAACACTGGCAGACACAAGGCGCTCTGCCAGAAATACACATTGTCCCTATGGGGCAATAACACACACAAGTGATCATGACTATACAGTTGTATTTATTTAGTTATTTGGATTTATTTCAGCTCCCCACTTTATCCTGTAGACCCATTTTATGACAGATACAAGGAAGACTATAAACATTAAGGTTGAAGCTCTCAAAGCCAGTGAGTCAAGATATATACTGGATTAAAAAAGAATCTGGTTGAAAATGTGTTTTTTTTTTTTAATTTCTAAAAAAACCCCAGATACATCTACTTTTGATGTACCTCCGGGTATGTTTGCCTGACTCACCCTTTTCCTTTCGACCTCAGCCTACTCTCTGTAAACATCAGGGCAAAAGCTGACCTTACAGCCTTGTCCTAAGTGCTTGCTCTAGCAGCCGTTTTGTTTCTAGATCCAGTTGATAACCCAAGGTAATACAACATGTGTAACCCCAAGTGAAGCAAACCGACCTCATCTTATTTTCTTTCCATATGGAAGCAAGGCAGTGCCTGTGATTTACAGCACCACCTTCCCCATTCTTGCTGCTGAGCTCACCACATGTCCTCCCCCTCTTCCTCCTTTCCCCATTCTCAGCATCAGGCTCCCCCACCACTCAGCCCCCCCATCTGGAAAGTCTTCCGCGCACTTAATTGACTCTACAGCTCTCTTCATTTCCCATCAGAGGAACTATCTTTTCTCCCTGTCTTATAACCCTTAACCTTCTCTCTAATAAAACAACCAAGTCCTACTTCCCACTTTCCAAGTGCTCAATCAGTCTCCCTTGCCCTTTGCCACCCTCTTCACCCTTGCCCCACAGTCTGCAGATGCCATTCCTGTTGTATATCATAATGAATGCCTGTGAATGTTTGTGAAATTTATATAAAAGGTAGTAGCTAAGGGCTGATTTTCTGCCTACTGTAAAGGGAAGAATCTGACAAATCTGTCTTGTCTACTTTCAGGATAAAAGGCTGATAAAGGGTTTGGTAAGAAAGACCTCAGTATTGCACATATATTATTAAATGTACATGTTCCATCTATATCTGGTTTTCCTGTCTCATCCCTGTACTTGTGGATACAGAGTTGATCCAAGCTCAGAAAAGCCCCAGGAAATACTGATGTTTCTGAAAGTGTTCATCCTGACTTTGCCCTTCCACAGTGCAACTGCAGTACAGAAAGCTTTTGTTTGGTGCACTTTATTTCTGCTTTTACATGTGGCCTGATGCACGCTTTTCCATCCTAAACCACATACTTTTTAGAGCAGAAATTATGTTGAGCCATGCCTGTGTTTGAAATAGGACCTACAGGCTTGATAAGTGGATTGATGGGGCTTTATTCACTATGTTCAGCTCGTGAGAAAAGCAATACGCTACACATGTCAGTGAATAGAGCAGAGAGTGTTTAAGGGGAATTTCTTCTACCTTCTAATTTTGTGGGCAAATTTATAAAAGGTCCTTTCATTCTCCAACTTCCCATTTTGTCTGTCTCAAAATGAGCAATAGAATGAAAATCTTTGCAGACCATTGGTGGTTCATTGTCCATAGTCTGAGAGCCATTAGCAGGGCTGATACCAGACGTCTAGTCTATAGATATACATGCATATTTAAAAATACATATTTTTTTCATTTTAATTAATTTTCAGGCTTTTTCTCTTCTTGTGCAAATGTTACAACAATTTGGCTTTGTTTATTACTCCAAATGCTCCTAAGCAGTGACTTTTTTTTAAAGGTCAAATATTTTAATATTTGCTAAAAGCAAAATGAAAATTATCCTTTTGGTTACATCATTTGCCATTCTTATTGTTCTATTTACTTACAGCAGCCAAGGCACAGGAAGAATGCCAAACAATAACTACAAGTAGTACACACATGCAATGCTCATGGACTATATGGGTCTGCCAATTCTAATGAGGAAATCCACTAATAAAGCTCCACACAAAGCAATAAACCCAATAGACTTTGGATTAAATAATAAACGTCATCTGATTATGACAGCATGGAAAAGCATAAAACTAGTGGTGTTGCAAGAATGTGTCTCATGTCCTTGTCTTTTAAATAGAACATCAGCTGAACTGCTTTAACACACTTATGAATAAAAAGATATTTTTAAAATTGAATAAAAGCAGTATCAGTGTTCTTAAAATAGCAGAATTACACTTCTAGGACTCCCATTTACAACTGAGAAGATTGTTTCTTTTTCTGCTATAATATTTCTAAAAACATCATCTGAAGATATGTTCTTCACACATTCTTCATTCATTTACTTTGTTGCCTATAAAGTCATAATCCCCCTTCTTACGTATCTTAATTAGGAAATCACACGAGCAAACAAAAAAAAGAAATGCCAACTTCTTTTTTTTTTCCTGAAATACAGTGAATAGCAGTGGATTTTTTTTTTTCTTTTTTAGTTAACACTGATTGCTGGCAGAGAATGGAAATCTCCTAGCATAGAAATGTCTGTTACATAGCACCACAGTAATTTTAAAAGCTAGATTCATTTCTGCGGAGTGACAGAAGGAAGAAATTAATAAACAAACCACTTTGAGAATGTTTAAGCAAAAATATGTTCACAGGGCCACTTTATTATAACACAGACTTTAAAAACCCTTGTAATACCACAATTAGAAGGGGAGAACTGTTCACTATGCAGGCTGTAGCTGGTCAAACAGATGGAAGACTCCACCGAGTCCTTTACCAGACACCTGCCAGTCTCTAAACGACAGCACAAAGTCTGGACTGTCCCTTAATGGGACATCTGTGTCTCTGAATTTATAACTGCCACACTGCAAGATCACTGACACTGGAATACGCCAAGCCGCTGCTTGGACACTTACCTGATCATCATTATAGTATTATTCACACGTGCCAGAGCTTTAGAGGGAAATGATTAAATGACATTATACACCCACCACTAACTGTTCATGGCAGAAGGGGGGATTTTTGAGTGGCTGGCAGAATATGATTGTAGGCTAAGTGAAACAGATTTGGTAGAATAGTTTCAATTATGTACCTAAAGAAAGGTTCTGGACTGAATACAGCCTTATCAAATGCAGTTCACTGAGTCTGAAAGCAGCTGTAAATTCAGTGGAACTAGGAACTGCAAACCATGTAATTTGAAAATGTTCATCATCCAGTACACCCTGCAGATTGTAGACAAGGCCATTTTAGTTAAACAAGTAACTCAGAAATGTCTCAAAATGATGGCTAATCACGAAGTGGCAAAACAATTGTTGTTGTTACCTATTGCTTTAAAAGCCCCACACTTTAGTGCAAACACTTGCAGTGATGTGAGGCTGAAAGCTGAACAGTTCCCATTGTATTTAGTCCCAGGCTCCATAAATTTTTGCTATTGTAAGTGGTGCAAAGATAGAAATAGACATGATGAAACAGAAAAATGTGCAAAACCTGCCAAGCTCTCTCCCTTGTTCACAGTCCTTCTTGGCTGTGATTACATATGCCATTGTAAAACGGTTAGGAGCCCCTTAGGATCTCTGAGTCCACTAAATTAACAGCCTGCACCACCCCCTGAATACAGGAACATATAAGAGAGTCCCGCGAGAAGCCCTAAAGGAGTGAGCAGTGAGAGTGCAGGAGGTAAGGCAGGGGGGGAGGGCAGAAGGAGAAGGAATCTCCTCCTGAGGTTTCCAAATGGGAAGTTTTCTACTAAAATCATTGTATTCATCTGGTAGAAAAAAGGGCCCTAGAGATCTTCTACAGATGTCTCCTAAATGCTGCTTTTGTTTTAATTCCAGCAGGGAAGCTAATTTGCCGATGATGCTTAGGGCACAGGTGAACTAAGGTTTTCTGGCTCCATAAATGGATGGAAGCCCAAAGAGACTGCACACCGCAACAGTACTTTCTTTGAGGCCTAAATGAGGATTTAGTTTTGAAAGCTACCAGTTCAGCTGAAATGCTGGGGAACACATATGTGTTGCATTTAGAAATATAGCCAACCCATTCACCTCCTCACCTTCAATTACGCTTGAAAGGCTGTAAATAATTTTATAATGACATAGAAGTGGTTTCTTCGTAGACATACTTTCAAGTTTACTAAGTATTCTAAAGAAATGCTTTGATTGCAGAAAAGAAATGTACATGAGGAATTTGCTGCAAATTTTTGTATCTCACCGCGAAGACAGCCTATTTTGCAGGTTAAAGAAGAGCAGAAAAGGGAATCATAGAAAATTCTCTTTAAACATTTGTCTTGAGACTACAAACTTGAAGTTTCTGTATTTTCCCAGGTGTGACAGATCCTTGTGTATGATGAATGCACAATGTCCCCCCCCCCCCCTTCCCCTGTATACTTGCCCTTCTTATTCCAGTCCCTAACTCTTTGATGTTAATGGTCTGCAGGAAACTCTGTAACAGTACAGGGAAAAGACACTGGAATATTAACAACCTACAGCCAATTAACCAGACTTGCTTTACTTGGTTGTAATTATCAGATGCATAAATTCATTTTTTTCAAAATAAAAAATTAGACAATACTTGATGTAATATCAATACCCTATATTAGTTTTAATTCTTCTTCCAAGATTTGTAATTTTTTTTAATGTGACATGTTCACCACAAATTACAAAGCATAATAAAACTGCTTTGTCCTCATTACATGTTAAGAAATGGAAGGTTTACAGACCTTTTGAATCTATTCTCTGCCACAGTTTTATACTCCTGCTCATTGCTGCTTCAGAAGTCTTTCCTTCCAGATGTGGCAGTCCAAAAGGTAGCTCCTTTGGGAATGGAAATACAGAGAAGGCAGAACAGGTTGCTTGACTCTGCACTGAATTAATCCACAGTCAGTGCTTATGAAAAATGAAAACATGTTCCTCCTGCTCATAGCATTCTGTGTAATCATAGGTAATTAGAGTTAATCAGTTGTCCATATTAAAATAAGAAAGAAACCCCTTTCTGCTCTCTTCATGAGAATACAGTAAATTGTCTACAGAATTCATGCAGTAGCTACATTTTACTGGCTGCCTGTTACTTTTAAATTCTTTTCTTTAAGCAAGTGTAAATCAAAATTGTTAAGCGTTCCTAGAAAAAAAGAAAAAAAAATCTGTTTGGCCCCAAGTTTCTCATTATAGCACCTCCTGCTACAGCATTCCATGTATTGGTTTGTGAGTTAAACCAGTAAAGGCATAACATGGTACGATCATTCGAAAGACAGACTTGCACAGGTTCACACTACATATAAGATTGTGTTTAAAAGTGAAGGTAATTAAGCTTTGGGACATTTTACGTGAGTCTTGATGGGGCAGGTCCACAAAAAGATGTTAAATGTCAAAGGGTCAAAGCAACCCCAGGGCTGCCTGAACAGTTTACTAATGCCTTATTCCTGGACACTGTTTGCTTCGTAAGTCTAGGTGTAGCTTCGGAGTCAGCATTCCGAAAGGACACTTCTCAGAGCTGGCGTGAAAAGTTTCAGCAACTGAAGTGTGAAACTTCATGGTGGAGAAAGGTTGGTGGTCCTGCCACAGAGAAGACCATAGGTACTGCAAAAATTCATTTTTAGGCTTTTGTGCATCTCTTGTCCTCCAAGTGGCAGATTCCATCATAGCTCACTGGGTAGGGCGCTAAATGAGGCACTGGGTGATCTGCTTTTAATTTCTGTCTTCTGTCAAAGGAATATTCTCATACCAAGCTCTGGACTACTTGGTAAATGGAGATAAACAGCGGTGAAGCAATAAGACTGTAAAACAAAAAGAAAAAAAATATTTCAGAATTACTGTAGAGCACAAATAACCATATGATACATTATTTGCATCTAAAATGAAAATGGTTGGGGAATGTAAGGTCTCTTGAGAATGTCAGTCAGGAGTTTCAGTCTGCCATTTAAGTGGCTTTCCTATTATAACCAACAAATATTGGGCCTTGATGAATTTTCCATTGCTTGAAATCTTATATCAGGCTAGGAAGGTAGCAATTTAAAAACCTTCAAGAAAACAAATGATACAGGGAATCATAGAATGCCAGTTAATTAAATTAAGATAATGGACAAAGTTAGGGAAAAGTTAATTTTGTTGGCTAGTTTAAGTGCAGTGATAAGTTCAGGAAAAGAAATTTATAAATTCTGATACTAAGAGATCAAATCAATAGAAAGTACCTAAAATGCAGAATGTTTTTGATTCAGACAACACAGCTGCAGAAGTCATGGTTCCTCACTTAATTCTTTGTATGATGTGTATGTTTAGGTCAGGACTGTTATATTGTGGTCCCTTCAATCCACCAAAAGCTTTCAGAAGTCATCATGATACAGAGCTCACTTACATAACTCATAGTGGATTAAATTAATGTGCACAGTGGCCAAGATACATTTCTGCAGAAGAATAATGGTATTAAACAGAATTAAATGGACCTGATGATGGTTGAATCTCGCTAACAGTGTGTTTTTTCATGACGTGAAGGACTGTGGAAAGACTCAATGCATCATCTCACTTGTAGTATTGCACACTAAGTCAGTGAGTGTGATGCCAGTGTGATAAATCTACTCCTTCTTACTAATGTGAGATAGCTCAATGAATCTTCTAGACCTGAAATGAGATGGTATTCATCCTTATGTCTCCAAGTAAACCAGTTACTCAAATCAGTTCATTTTACCTGATAAAAACAGATTAAAATTTCAAATCCCAGTCCAATATAGCACTTTGGTACAGAAATGGTCAGAAAAAACTCTGATATAACAAAATTTGGATGAGAATGCTCGTTCACCACCAAGCCATGAGACATTTTGTTCAAAAGAATGGAGATTTGCACTTTAGTCAAATTCAAGACAGAATTTTTGAGCAGCGGCAGCTCTACCTTGGGTTTTGAGATGTTGGAAACCGGTATCACTGGCTTTCGTGAAGATGTGGACCTATTTTGCAAAGAAATAATTTATTTAACTGAGGATAATATCTACTGTTATGTAAACAGGAGGATTTTGCTAATGTTTCCACTTGATTAGGTATTTGTGCATTTCATAAGGTTTGCCTCTGGTTAGCATATATCTGGAGGAATTTCTTTTGCTGGTCAGGGAACCTTCAGGGATACAATAAAACACTTTGTTCCTTTTCTTTTTTTGGTAGTGCTTAGTTGCCAATCAGGGTTAACACCACAGTATAAGGTAACTACGTTCTTTCTTCGGATAAATGTTGTAAGTCCCAGGAAAGAGGGACTGCAGTGTGAAGTGGTGTATCGTGGAACTTAAAAACTAGACATATATTGCTGATCTGTATCTGCTATGAAAAAGATGTGGAAAGAACAACACTGTTGCAAGGACTATACTATGTAAATAAGGTTTCTCTGCGATAGAACTGTCAGAAGATTAAATTTTACACCATAAGAATCAGGAAAGTTTTGGGCTTCTGGAGTGCAATGAAAGTAGATTAAAATGTTGTCTTTCTGTACAAGCCTTGGCTGAAATTGGGAAGATCTGGGACTGGAAATATGTGCTGTCAGTTCTCAGAGATACAATGGGGGATTTTAAACATAGTTTGGAAAGAGGAACAGTTAAACCACTTCACAACACAATCCTAAAAAGTGCTCTAGAAGGTTAGATAATTGCCAGGGAGACCCCATTGATTGTAAGATGATTACCTCAGTCACCAGACACACAGAGGTGTGACAGCCTGAACAGTAGGGAGGTATGGTTTGAATGATTTAGTCCTGATAAACAGCGAGGAAATGATAGCTCTCAAATAAATAGATGCTGATGGTTAAATTTTTTCCTTTGCTCTTTAACTGGGATCACAATTTATTTTCTAGTAAAAATAATAAATGCATGCAGTTACTCCCCAACAAGTTTAGAAAGAGGGAAAAATGCATTCTGGCAGAGAAAAATAAATGGTTTTGTTTTGTTTACATTGAAATACTGTGGATGCCCTAAAGCTATACAGATAAATGTAAACACTGCCTGCACTTGCATAATTTTATGTTAGCGTGAGTAGTACATTCCCAATAAAAGTAATGTGTGACTATATGTTTCAGAGATCTGAGGTTAGAATATAATGTGATATTGATAGCTTGTAAAACCCGATACATCTTCTGAATGCTGCCTGCCTCCTGAGAGCGTTCACAGAAGGCTGCTGTTGTTACCCAGCCAAGCTGGCCACACTGTCACCCCTCTCTTTTTCTATGTGCATGTCTGAAATATTTGCCAAATCATTGTCCAGCATTCCCCTGCCATTGCAAAGAAGGCCATGTTTACAGCATCCCCACTGACTGTGTTAGGCAGCACATAAAAGTCACATGTGGTGGTAGTGAAGCTTTACATAAAGGCTTATAGTAAGCATATGCCACTTTCATTAGTCTCATCTTCTCTATTCCTAATGCATAATATCTAGTATTACCATTAGCACATACCATGTGCAACTTTGAAGTAAAATAAAGGTAAATCCCCCTCCCCCCCCCGAACATGCTCTTACAGAAACTTATAACTGAAAGTGTCATCAAATATTACTACAGGATTAGGTTGTTTACAGCTATTTTAATCTGAGTTTGTAACACTTTTTAAAGAAGCTGGAGGAAAACATAAAAAACTTATGCTTGCTGTATACACTATTTCATATGGAGCTGTCTACAGTAGTAAAGAAAAGGGTGCTGTGTATTTGTCTATGAGACATCTATGGAGTTCTGACAACTTAATACAGATGAAGTAGTACACACACAGTTTATTTTCAAATGAAAGGTTTAATATTTGGTTTCCAAAAAGAGTTGGAAAGACTGCTGAAAAGCACAGGACAATAGGTCTTTGGATTAGTGTAAACTTGAAAGATACTGTCAGGCTTCTGGTAGGATTCTTTCCATGTGAATCACCTGGGCAACTTCTTATAGTTAATTACACACAGAGATGAGCTCAGTATAAGTACAAACCTTGACTGCTTTAACAGATTTTTCTGTTTCCAACCTTAAACTTTTCTCAATGGAGAAAGGGTGACTCACCTCAGAGACCTGTGTATTGTGGAAGTGTGTTTTGACTCTTTCTGTCTTTAATTTTTGCAGTGAATCTCAGTTCTATCTCCTTTTACTGGGGCAGAAAAATCTGATTCTGTAGACATCATTTCTTAAGTAGTACCTCCAAGGGCTGTTCTGATTTGAGAAACTTGTGTAGCAGGTCTGCCAAACGTGTTAGGTAGAAGTGCAGACATTATATAACACTTGTTACTTATTTAGGTTTTTAACCTCTAGAATTCATATATGAAAGGATGTTAGTTCAGGTTTTAGAAGGTAAAGAATTCTGGTCTCAAAAGGAGAACAATAACTTGCTGAAATGGCATGGTAGTTACCACTGAAATGAAAATGTAGTCCAGACTGGTAGTTCTCATTCTAACTGAATACTGAAATATTGGTCCACCTTGACTGGATCTGTATTTAGGTCCTGAGAGAAAAGGACCTAAATTAGTCATGAGACAAAACAAATTTCTTCTTTTCTTTCTCTCTTGAATCTTTCATGTAGCAAGTTCATAGTTCATTGAAAAATGTGCATTCAGAGTGCATGGTATAATGATTTTGTTGTTAATATTTTCATAAATGAGCTGTGTCCTAAATATCCTTTTTTTTTCCTGTTCTGATGCAAATTTTTCCATGGCTTAGAACATAGGTACTTTCATGACTATTCCAGCAAGCAAAGTCTTCAGAGGGAATTGCATTGTGCTCCTGAGGAAAAGTTACACTCTAAGCTTTGTTGATTTGTTAGCTTTTTACTAAAAGAAAAAAGAAAAAAGAACATTACTTAATCCAGTTCAGGCTCATTGTGCTTGCTTATAACACTGCAGACACAAAAGAGTATATCTATGACTATGATGAATGATTTTAAAATCTGACATCAGGTAACTTGGAACAGGAACCTAATAAATATCTTGAGCTTTTAATTCTGCTCTGTTATTAGCCAATCACATAATTAAAAACAATCTTAAACTGCATAAAGAAAGTTATTTTTTACTGCCAACATGATCAAAACTTACAACTACTTCTGTTATTGCACTGATGTATGGTAAATATTCTCAGACCATAAAGTTTTAACAATAGGACTTGAGGTGTACAACAAATGTCTGTATGCAGTGGTATGACTATAGATGTGTGCTTAAATTCCTGGGTTGTTTGTGTTATTTCTGCATTTCTCTTGCCTTTTTTTTTTTTTTTTTCTCATGGGCTATGGGCACCCTTTGCTCAAAACTATAACTCTTTATGTTATGAAACTTCATGAAATATTTTTTGTTTGCCCTTACAAAACAGATATGGGGCTCTGGAGCTTGAGGGCCAGGCAAATGCGGAAGCGGGTCTATCCAGGGGCTTGCCTGGGGTGAGTCAGGAAACCCCACGCATTACGACTGCCACTCGTAAGAAAAAAAGGAGGGTAATCGTCGTAGGTGATTCCCTTCTGGGGGGAACGGAGGGCCCCATCTGCCGACCGGACCCATCCCACAGGGAGGTCTGCTGCCTCCCGGGGGCCCGGGTTAGGGACATGTCCAAGAAACTCCCCCATCTGGTACGCCCTTCTGACTACTACCCGCTGTTGGTCATGCAGGTAGGCAGCGACGAAATTGCGGAGAGAAGCCCCAAAACAATCAAGAGGGACTTCAGGGCACTGGGGAGATCGATTGAGGGATCGGGAGCACAGGTGCTGTTTTCCTCAATCCCCTCAGTGGTTGGGAAGAACACTGAAAGGGAAAGGAAAACACAGCTGATCAACAAGTGGCTCAGAGGCTGGTGCCACTGGTTAAACTTTGGCTTTTTTGACCATGGAGAGATTTACAAGGCACCGGGCCTGTTGGCGACAGATGGAGTTCATCTGTCCCAAAGGGGGAAAAGGATTCTCGCCCATGAGTTGGCGGGGCTCATTGAGAGGGCTTTAAACTAGGTACGAAGGGAGAAGGGCATAAAGCCACGCTCGAGAGAGATGAGCCTAGGGGTGGCGTGCCAGTCTCGGGGGTGAGGTCGATAGCCCGGCTCAAGTGCATCTACACCAATGCACGCAGCATGGGCGGCAAGCAGGAGGAGCTGGAAGCCATTGTGCGGCAGGACAGCTATGACTTGGTCGCCATCACGGAAACGTGGTGGGACGAGTCTCATGACTGGAGTGCTGCGATGGATGGCTACAAGCTCTTCAGAAGGGACAGGCGAGGAAGGAGAGGCGGTGGGGTGGCTTTGTATGTCAAGGACTGTTTCGACTGTACGGAGCTTGACGTTTGTGATGATCGGGTTGAGTGCTTATGGGTTAGGATGCGGGGGAAGGCCGGYGAGGCGGATATCCTGCTGGGAGTCTGTTATAGACCACCCAGCCAGGATGAAGAGGTCGATGARGCGTTCTACAAGCGGCTGGCAGAAGTCTCGCGATCGCTAGCCCTTGTCCTCATAGGGGACTTAACTTGCCCGATGTCTGCTGGAAATACAGCACGGCAGAGAGGAAACAGTCGACGAGGTTCCTGGAGTGTGTGGAAGATAACTTCCTGACGCAGCTGGTGAGTGAGCCTACCAGGGGAGGTGCCTCGCTCGACCTGCTGTTGACCAACAGAGAAGGACTGGTGGGAGATGTTGTGGTCRGAGGCCRTCTGGKGCTCAGCGACCATGACATGATAGAATTTTCGATTCTCGGGGAAGTAAGGAGAGGGGTCAGTAAGACTGCTACCATGGATTTCCGAAGGGCAGACTTCGGCCTGTTCAGGACGCTTGTTCAGAGAGTCCCTTGGGAAGCGGTCCTGAAGGGCAAAGGGGCCCAGGAAGGCTGGACGTTCTTCAAGGAGGAAGTCTTAAAGGCGCAGGAGAGGACTGTCCCCCTGTGCCGTAAGAGGAGCTGGCGGGGAAGACGACCGGCCTGGCTGAACAGGGAGCTTTTGCTGGGACTCAGGGAAAAAAGGAGAGTCTATCGCTGTTGGAAGGAAGGGCGGACGACTCAGGAAGAGTACAGGGATCTCGTCAGGTCGTGCAGAGAGGGAATTAGGAAGGCAAAAGCACAGCTGGAACTCAATCTGGCCACTGTTGTCAGGGACAACAAAAAATGTTTCTACAAATATGTCAACGACAAGAAGAGGACCAAGGAGAATCTCCATCCCTTATTGGATGCTGGGGGGAACATTGCCACCAAGGATGAGGAAAAAGCTGAGGTGCTTAATGCCTTCTTTGCCTCAGTCTTTAGTAGTCAGACCGGTGATCCTCAGAGTATTCACCCACCTGAGCTGGAAGATGGGGACAGGGAGCAGAGTAAACCCCCCATAATCGAAGAGGAAGAGGTTAATGACCTGCTACGCCAGCTGGACACTCACAAGTCTATGGGGCCGGATGGGATCCACCCAAGAGTGCTGAGGGAGCTGGCGGAGGAGCTTGCCAAGCCGCTCTCCATCATTTATCAGCGGTCCTGGTTAACAGGGGAGGTCCCGGATGACTGGAGGCTTGCCAATGTGACGCCCATCTACAAGAAGGGCCGGAAGGAGGATCCGGGGAACTACAGGCCTGTCAGCCTGACCTCGGTGCCAGGGAAGATCATGGAGCCGTTCATCTTGAGGGCGCTCACGAGGCAGGTACGGGACAACCGGGGGATTGGACCCAGCCAGCATGGGTTCATGAAGGGCAGGTCCTGCTTGACCAACCTGATCTCCTTCTACGACCGGGTGACTCGCCTAGTGGATGAGGGGAAGGCTGTGGATGTGGTCTACCTGGACTTCAGCAAAGCCTTTGACACTGTCTCCCACAGCATTCTCCTGGAGAAGCTGGCGGCTCATGGCTTGGACGGGTATACTCTTCGCTGGGTAAAAAAATGGCTGGATGGCCGAGCCCAGAGAGTTGTGGTGAATGGAGTTAAATCCAGTTGGCGGCCAGTCACAAGCGGTGTTCCCCAGGGCTCAGTTTTGGGGCCAGTCTTGTTCAACATCTTTATCAATGATCTGGATGAGGGGATCGAGTGCACCCTCAGTAAGTTCGCAGATGACACCAAGTTGGGCAGCAGTGTTGATCTGCCTGAGGGTAAGAAGGCTCTGCAGAGGGATCTGAACAGGCTGGATCGATGGGCCGAGGCCAATTGTTTGAGGTTCAACAAGGCCAAATGCCGGGTCCTGCACTTGGGTCACAACAACCCCAGGCAACGCTACAGGCTTGGGGAAGAGTGGCTGGAAAGCTGCCCGGCGGAAAAGGACCTTGGGGTGCTGGTCGACGGCCGGCTGAACATGATCCGGCAGTGTGCCCAGGTGGCCAAGAAGGCCAACGGCATCCTGGCCTGTATCAGGAATAGTGTGGCCAGTAGGAGTAGGGAGGTGATCGTGCCCCTGTACTCGGCACTGGTGAGGCCGCACCTCGAATACTGTGTTCAGTTTTGGGCCCCTCACTATGAGAAGGACATTGAGGTGCTGGAGCGTGTCCAGAGAAGGGCGACGAGGCTGGTGAAGGGTCTAGAGAGCAGGTCTTATGAGGATCGGCTGAGGGAGCTGGGGTTGTTTAGCCTGGAGAAGAGGAGGCTGAGGGGAGACCTTATCGCTCTCTACAACTACCTGAAAGGAGGCTGTAGAGAGACGGCTGCTGGTCTCTTCTCCCGAGTAACAAGTGATAAGACGAGAGGAAATGGCCTCAAGTTGCACCAGGGGAGGTTTATATTGGATATTAGGAAAAATTTCTTCACTGCAAGGGTGGTCAGGCATTGGAACAGGCTGCCCAGGGAAGTGGTGGAGTCACCATCCCTGGAGGTGTTCAAAAAACGTGTGGATGAGGTGCTTCAGGACATGGTTTAGTGGGCATGGGTGCTGGGTTGATGGTTGGACATGATGATGTTAGAGGTCTTTTCCAACCTTAATGATTCTATGATTCTATGATTTTCAATCAAAAGGTTATAGAATAAAATTTTATCTCATGGTAAGCATTAATAAGTCACAAAAGCTCCTTTGCATTCTGTAGAAGTCCAAGTTACTTCTAAAAATCCCATTTCAAGAGAAAAATCAATTTTAGGTAAATAATGAAGGATAATATCTTTTTTATCCTTCCTTCCCACCCACCACCTTGTTTTTAGATATTGACTTGGATGTTTAGTATTAAATGCATTGTAGACTTCTGCCTACATCTGTAGTATATGAACTGGTATTTTATTCAAGAACAGGTGAAAAGACCTTTCATTATCAAAACCCAAGAGACAGTGAGCAGCATGTTTAGAAAGTACTAGTACATTTTCCCTTTATAATGTGAGGCTAGGTATAGTGCCCTTTGCACTGAGTTACTGTGTCAATAACTTTCATGGCCTAGTTTCTTCTGCATCCACTGATCGATGAGGAAATTTTCAATTGCCAGTACAAGTAAGTAGAATTTTCTTGAAAAAATTAGTACCAAGTTTGGATTCTAGTTTCAATATTAAGTGACCTGATGTCCAGAATGATGGAAGTTCCACAGTCTCTTTGGGGAAACAAAGCCAAATTTCAGGGCAATAGGTGAAGGATTTCTACATACTCCATTCTTTAATGTTTTCTTGTCATTGTTTGGGGCAGTAAGTCTCACAGGATGGAGGTGCAGACTGAACATGCCTTTTCTTTTTTCCCTTCTGTTACAACTGGTGCATTGCTACACTTGTGTAATGAAGGCCAAGCCTATACAGGGGAAGGGGAGTTACGTGAAACTCAGTTGGCAAACCCTGGACAGACTCTGAATGAGGCTGGGCTGCACGCAGGCGGGACTTGCACCTGGACACACAGCCCAGGTGCCAACTTCAGGCTCCTGCGTGTGGGTCTGCCAGCTGCTGAGGAGAATGGCCTGTTTTGGTCAGCAAGCAGTTCGATAAGTGTCAGAGCTAAGCTTTAAGCAAGCCCCACTGCCAAATGAAGACTTGGGTCACTGAACCAGTGTTTGAGGAGACAAGCATGACTCAGTTGCTAGTATGTTCTCCTGAAGGATCTGTACCTCCTGCTCTTGACATGGTAGCAAAAGTGCTCCAGGGGATTTCAGTTGCAGCTTAAATGTAAGGAAAGAAAAAATATCTCTTGGGCATAAAACATAAAACAACTTTTTGTGCTCTGTGTGAGCTTGGGACAGGGATGGAACATTATGGGGGTACAGTTGATCCAGGTAGGTTATCTGCTTAGGAGTAAGAAGTGTACATCAGATTTGTAAGATGGGGCATTGTGTTCTTGTTTGGATGCTAAAATGGTATTTTAGCCTATGACCAACTGCATGTGAACTCTGGAGGCAGTGCTGTAGCTAAGAGAGTGAACACAATTCTTGATTATGAAATCTGGTATGGTTCAAGGCTATACTCCGTCAGAAAGACCACTGACAAAATACTTTGTCCTGCTCTGATATATTAAGTTCAGTGGTGCTACTTAAAAAATGACATGTCTCAAAAAACATCTATTCACATGATTAGAGCTGTACATGTGATCTTGAAAGCACCCTTACAGTTATGGTTGAAAGATGTTCAATCCAAGGAGCTTAGAAATAAGTCATGACTCTTTATGACCATATCTTCTAAGTGTAGACAGCTCTTTAATCTAGCAGAAATTGTCATGAGAGACACAACAGCAAGAAGGTAAAGGTAGACTAGGTCACAAATTTTTAAAAATATGGATAATTAAATATTGAAAGAGTCTACCTGGGGACATGGTGGTCTTTTCATTACTTGCAGTCTTTAAGTGGAGGCAAGATTTCTTTCAAAAATGTATCCTGTCATTACAGGTTTGATGAAGAAATTACTTCGTGACTTTCTACAGTCCGTGTTGTGAGCCTATATGATCATAATGGTCCCCTTTGGCCTTAAAATCCATTACACTATTCTTGATTAACTAACGTTGTCAAATGCCTCAAAGGGATGAACAAAGATTTACAGATCCCAAATCATTGTGGATTCCATGTGGCAGTTTTACAGATACCTTGGCAAAGCTTTAGCATCACAGAATCACAGAATCATGGAATGGCTGAGATTAGAAGGGACCTCTAGAAGTCATCTGGTCCAAACCCCTTGCCAAAGCAGGGCCACCTAGACCCAGTTGCCCAGGACCATATCCAGACGGCTTTTGAATAGCTTCAAGGATGGAGATTCCACCACGTCCCTGGGCAACCTGTGCCAGTGCTCGGTCACCCTCACAGTAAAAAAGTGTTTCCTGATGTTCAGAGGTAACCTCCTGTGTTTCAGTTTGTGCCCATCACCTCTTGTCCTGTCACTGGGTACCACCAGAAAGAGCCTGGCTCCATCCTCTTTGCACCCTCCCTTCAGGTAAATACTTACACTAATAAGATCCCCCCAAGCCCTCTCTTCTCCAGGTGAAACAGCCTCAGATCTCTCAGCCTTTCCTCATAGCAGAGATGCTCTGGTCCCTTAATCATCTTTGTGGCCCTTTGCTGGACTCTCTCCACTATGTCCATGTCTCTCTTGCACTGAGGAGCCCACAGCTGGACACAGTACTCCAGGTGTGGCCTCACCAGTGCTGAGTAGAGAGGAAGGATCACCTCCCTTGACCTGCTGGTAATATTTTGTCTAATGCAGCTGTGGGTATCATTAGTGTTCTTCGCAGCAAGGGCATATTGCTGGCTCATGTTCAACTTGCTGTCCTTTAGGACCCTCAGGTACCTTTCTGCTAAGTTTCTTTCCAGCTGGGTGATCCCCAGCATATATTGGTGTCTGGGCTTGCTCCTCGCCAGCTGCAAGACGTTGCACTTTCCCTCATTTAACTTCATGAGAAATGTCAGCACATTTCTCCAGCCTGTCAAGGTTCCTCTGGATGGCAGCACAACCCTTTGGTGTATCAGCCATTCCTCCCAGTTTTGTGTCATCTGCAAACTTGCTGAGGGTACACTCGGCTCCATCATCCAGATCATTAGTGAAGATGGTAAACAGGACTGGACCCAGATCCTCTTCCACCAAGGATCCTCTTCTTTCTTGCTCCAGCCTTTCCCTCTGGTCTCTGGGACCTGGGATTCCTGAAGGCCAGTCTTGCTAATAAAGGCTGTGGCAAAGAAGGCATTCAGTACCTCAGCCTTTTCCGTGCCTTGTGTAACCAGGTCCCCCATCTCATTGAGCAATGGGTCCACATTTTCCCTAGTCTTCTGTTTGTTGCTTATGTACTTAGCCCTTCTTGTTGTCTTTGACATCCTTGGCCAGATTCAATTCCATTTGAGTCTTAGCTTTCCTAATGTCATCCCTGGATGTTTGGACATTGAGTTTGGGTAAGAGTACTTTGTTCATCCACACAGGCCTCCTGTTGTTTTGGCCTGACTTCCTTCTCATTGGGATGGACTGCACTTGAGCTTGGAGGAAGTGATCTTTGAACACTAACCAATTTTCTTGGACCCCATTTGTCCTGCTGTGTTGTCTCTCCAGCAGATGGTCGTTGAAGATACCCATAAGGACCAAGACCTGCAAACTTGAGGCTACTCCCATCTGTCTGTAGAGGGTATGATCGCCTTGTTCTTCCTAGTCAGGTGGCCTGTAGCAGACGCACACTCATATGTCACCTTAGATATTTAGGTATATGTACCAATACCCTTTAGAGGACGTAATGACAACTGTGTATTTCAGTGTAGAGGAACATCCTGAATATCCTTACAGTGACAGCATACTTAGCTAACTAGATACTTTCAGTTAAATGTTTTTATCTGTCTTTTTCACTGTCTTTTTACTGTCTTTTTAGCATTATGCTACCTGAGAATGTTGATGAGTCTTAATTGTATCAAAATGCTTAATATTTCACAATAATCTTAGTTTCAGACAAAGCTGAATCTTTGGTTATATATTTAGTTGAAATCTATCTATCCTTCTTGTACATCTAGCATCTGTGTAGGTATTGACCTAATGCAGTGTACACACAACAGGAATACATACCAAAATATGTCAGATGAAGTGTACCTAGAAGCAGTGCTCTCAACTATTTCTTTGCAAGTCAAGGTACAGATGACCTCAAAGACCTTAATAAGTTAATAAGGGTGTTTTACGATGTTGTGATTTACCTTGGATGTGAAAACACACACTTTCAAGGAAGAAATTTTGTTTCACTTTACAATTGAACAACATCTACTCCATCAGTTGAGAAATTAAGTCATTCTGAGACAGGAAATAAACACAGAGAACTTATCTGAAAACGCCTCAGGCAACTGATTCTCTTTCACTTAATAGGTACAGACTGACATACGTTAGAGCAAAATGCAACCTTGGAATAAGGAGGCTAATTGGGGTCTGTCACAGCAGCAAGCTAAGATGGAAAAGGTCACACCTCAGAGGAAATAACAGGCCACAGGTCAACAGCAATGCGCTTTCCTCCGTGTGCTGGGGCAGTGCTGGGGTGGCATGCCTCGGGCAGAGCCCGGCGAGCTGCACCTTGCTCCAGCCCCAGGCAGCCACCCCACAGGCGGGGGCACCTGCGTGAGGTGCTACCATGGCCCCTGGATTTCCTAATGTCGTTGGTTTGTTGTCTGCCCTACCTAGTGCATGCTAGCAAATGAAAGAAGAATTTGTTTTTTTAATGACACCTTAATTTGCTGATATGTTTCCACTTTTCTTTCTAGTCCTATCTTTGGCAGAATTGCACTCGAGTGAATTAACGTTCCTATTGTAAATCTGCTGTATTTTGCATACAGTTAAAAATGTGCTCTTATCCTCCAGTAAGAAAAACATTTGCACCCAGTCATGATGTGGTTTTGCAGTCTCCTGTCAGAAACAAATGATCACTGTCGCAGGACTGTGCTGCCATGAGGCAGCTGCTGCACTTCTATGCCCATTGTAACTCTCTGGCCACCTAGAGCACAAGTGAAGTGGCTACGGAAGGTGTAGATAAGTGTTGCTTTTACGTTACAAAGTGAAGTAAGACTGACAAAACAGCCATTACTTCTGTTTCTCTTCCTTTTTTATTCCCTTTGGGGTTTGTTTTGGTTTTGGTTTTTTTTTTTTTKTTGTTGGTTTGGTTTGGTTTTTATGTGGGGTTTTTTTTCCTTTTTTTTTTTTTAATTTGGCCAGGCAACATGGCAGGCACGTTCTTTCTCCCCACAAATAATTGGTCCCTGATTCTTAACACAACCAGACTGCAGTCTGAGTTTTTGGAAAGAACAATCGTAGCTGAATATCAAACAAGAGAGAAGGGTATAATTTAGCATGAATTTTTCTTTTTTAATATTTCCTCTTCTCCTTTCTTATTTTTAAACACCCTATTTTCTACTGGAATTTGATTAAATTGTGGAGTGGCTTATCCATTCTTACAATTTTTATCTTCCAGTTCACCAGTAGAAGAAAGAGAGGACCTTATGATCTTTGCTGGCTGAAAGGCATTTACTTAAATAAAAAACTTATTTTGAGAAAAGATTTTAATGAATTGTCTTTAACCAATAATTTCCAAAACATATACTGCTTCTCAATTTCTTAGCTTGCATTTCTTACTGCTGTCTTACTTGCCATCTGTTTTGTCATGACACTACTAGTTTCCATTAATAATTTTTAAATAGACGAGGCAATTATTTTATCTCTTAATACAAAATTCTTCCTTATTTTCTTTTGTCTCTTAAGATTTCTTAATACTGGATACCTCCAGAATGTTTGCACATCCATCTTCAGAGTTGTGGCCACCTGAAAGTAGCAAATAGCATGAGGCAAGGTCTTAGTATATGTTTAATTTGGCAAAGTCTCACTTTATGTTTTATTTATTTTTTTTAAATTATATTAAATTATTTTAATGACAAGGCATTTTCCCTAACAATACTTACAGTTTTGGGAAAAGAGTTATCCTTGGTGGCTAAAGGATTATTGGATCATCTGCTTCTGGCATTAAATGTGATGGTGAGCACTCTCTCTGTGTCATAAAAATGGTTAGGAGAAAAAATGATCTAAGGATAGACCCACACAATACACCAATTTCAACTGAATTTACCTCCTCCCAAATTCTTCAAATTAAATTTCCTTGGAGGATCTTTATAAAAAAAAATACTTCAATTATTTGATTTCATTACTGGACACTCCCAAATTTGTCATGTATTACAGAAGGTAGAACAAAGTTGTCAATGTTAGTTTTATAGATGGAATTGTATCTAGGACATACTAGCATAATCCATTTTTAATATTTCTTGTGACTTAAAATTGCAGAATAATTCAGATGGGAAGGGACCTCAGGGGGGTCTCTTGTCTAACCTGTTGCTCACAGCAATGTCAATATTGCATTTAGACCACATTGTTCAGGGCAACCCTCCAACAATGGAGTCTGGACAGCCTTTCTGGGCAACCTGTTCCAATGTGCAATTATCATCACAGCAAAAATGTTTTCATTACTTCCAGATTTCTAACTAACTGTTATGTCGTTTTCTATATTCTGATCACGTACATCCTAGAAAGGCTTCAGCTATAAAGCAGGCATTTGCAATACTATAATATTTTGTGAACTCATTCTTGTCACCTGGATTCACTTTAATAGTACAGATCAGGTTTATTTACAGGTTTAGGCAACATACAATATCAAATTAAAGAATCCAGTTTTTTTATCAGCTATCCTATAGATACTATTCTGCGATTCTATTAATTGTAATTTAATGTCATGAAAATAACATCATAAGATACTATATCCCATGAAGGAGGCTAATAGGAACTGGCCAGATAAAAAAATGCCAAGATAAATAAGGATTCTTAAGAATTTTCAGCAAATCAGAACATCAACATATTCTAACACTATTCTTTGGAAAAAAAAAACAAACTATAATTGGGTTTATTTCTCATAACTTCCCTGTTTTGACATTCTTCTATAGCAGAAGAGCTCTGGTTGAAACGGAATTTTCTTTGGCAGAAGAAGTCATTGGTAGTGTACAAAGAATACTCTGAAGCAAAAAAGGTCAAAATGAAGCAGAAATTCATGTAGAGAATATGAATTCACTGACTCAATCCAAAACTCTTCTTTTAACTTTTAATCTCTGGAAATGTATGAAACAAACTTTTTTTTTGAGAAATCAAGAGAGGATAACATTGAAAACCATTCATAGATTATTTCTTGCTCACTTTAAGGCTAATCAACAATATGTAATATTTAAGACTGGAGTCTGTCTACCCGTCTTTCTTTGTGTCCCATTCATAACTCAATTTCTTTCTACTGAGTCTCTCTTCACTGGCAGCTGAAATAGTAGGTACAATAGTACTGAAAGGACATGTATAAAGCACGGTATAGATGGAGCAGTACTTCTTAACAAACAGGCATAGTTGAATGCTAACACACTACAGAGCAGTTGCTGTAGTGGTGGCACAGAAGGTTTGGCCAGGTCTGGATCCTGCATGCTTACCATTCTCTATTATTGCACACATAATGTAAGAAGCCACACCATCCTTCACTGTTTTGGCAAATAAGTAGCAAAGTCACAGATAGGTTACAAAACCTGTGATATTAAAAATATCAAATCAGGTGCATGTAAACCTTGCTTCCAAGAAAAAGGCAAACAGGATGTATTCTATGTTTATAGGATAGCAGTCCTAAGAATTAATTTATTGCAGGAACCAAAGAGCTTAAGATTGTCCCCACAAGYGTGTAGTCAAACTAATTGAACTGACTTTGCTCTGGAATGATCAGGAGATAGAAATTTCTTTTACAACATAACTTTAAAAGTTTATTTTGTTTCTTTAGGTTGCTTCGACATGCTAGATCTCCTGTTTTGTTCATCTGGTCAGTTTCCAGGAAGTGTCTTTCCTCTTTGGTTTGAGCCCAGCCATAGCTCCCTGTTTCCAGCTTCACATGAATGCATCAGAGCCCAAAGCCCTGCCAAGGATGGCAAAACCAGCAATTGCAGGAGCACAGGTTGCCTGATGGATTGAAGCTCCACACTGTTCTTTTCTACTATTTATAACATGACGAAGAACATTTTCTCATTCTCTGTTGCTTTTTCCACACACATAAGGTGTGGGTTTGGATTTACTGCAAAGGTTAGTCTTCGCTGGTCCACTGCTCAATAAGTAGTCCTTACGTTGGCAATATCTCAGCTACTACAGCCTGTGCCAGTCTGTAATTCACCCTAGTTATTCCCATGTTTTCTACTTCAAATTCCTCCAAAGGGAAAGAACACATATATTTGCCTATTCTAGACAAGCCACAATAAGAAAATGTAAATCATGCTGAAATTTCAGAGAAAGTATTGTTTAGTGGGTTTTTTTCCCTGTCTGTTTGAGGCAGATTTCTGTACATTTCAGCAAATAAATTCCTTGAAAACTCAGCTAAATTTTGTTTTGGACTTAGATCGGAGTAAATGAGGTCAAGGTCTAACATCTATTTGTTTAACAGATGGGTTTAGTTCTGTCTGCAAATCTTTTCTGCTCATATCAGCCCAAACAATACTGCTACTGACTCTTAATGTGAACACATTAAAAACCAACCCAAACCAAACAATCAAAAACCAGCCCTCGGATATGATGGTGATAGTATCATTTAGGAATGTAATAGGAAAGAGATATCTCCTTGCTATAGGAATACCTGCTAAAAGAAATACCTTAATACATTGGTATCACTACCTCTCAACACCTTAAGTCCCTTTTGCTTTTTTTTTTACAGATACTTTCCATAAAACTTGTCCTTCTAAAAATGCTATAAGTGCTTCTTTAATATGCAAACTTTAAATGCAAACATTTCAGGATTCTTCTTTTTTTTGAAGAAGATGAAAATTCAAAGTGTTCTTCCAAGCTACAGGCTCTACCTTTTCCCCCACATTTTCTGCTTTTTTGTTGCATTAAAAATTAATCATACTTCACATAATCATCTTGAATTTAGATTTGGATTGCAAAGCTAATGCCATATGTGAATGTGAGGACCTGTGAAGGAGCTAGAATAACCACTTACAGGCAGTTAGTGATTTAGAGAAGTGATTCTTCTAGCTGTAATGCCAGGGGCTTGAAGGCTTATTTTCAGCATTTAACTTTGTGTCTTAATCTAGCCAAAATAATCTCTCCTTGCCACTAGCTAAATATCAGCAGAAAGATAAAACATGTCAGTGAAAAACAGCCAGATTATTAAAACAATAAGGAATCTTAAAGCTTCTTTTTAAAAGCATATTTTAAAATCAAACCATGAAAAATATAAGATGCTCTTTAAAAATGTAAGAAATAATTCCTCTTGACAGTTTGATAATCATATTCTTTTTCATTAGACTTTCAGATGGTCTGACAAATATGCCAAATATTTCCTGTCCTCCTTTAATCGCTAATAATGGTTTTAGAAGAATGGATTAATATGAAAGTTGAGTATAAGGTTCTTGATTTCTGTCTGATCCTAAAGAACAAAAATTAAGTACATGAATGCATATAAACACAGTACAGAAAGACACAATTCCTCCATAGCTGTATATGTACAAAGTGGCAGAAAGGACATGGAAAAAAAATGCATGGTGGTGTAGTAAGTCATCTAATTCTTTTCCTATGGGTTTGGGATGGATGGACTGGCCCAGGCTGACAGAGAGTACTGAAAAAGCCCTTAGCCCTTGTCTTTTATGTTTCTGACATATGTTGCATATGCTATAAAAATGTTTTTAAGTATGTTCTTGGTGATTCTCAGATGATTCTTCCTCCCTGACATAGCTCCCCTTTATGCATCAGCACAGCAGTGATTAGTTTTAGGGGATGTGGCCTAGAAACTAAAAACCTTTTCATAGAAGAATCACTCTTTCAGAATTATAAAGAATCAACCTCAGCTATAGAATAAATCCTGTAATCTGATACCTCATGTACATACTCCTTATAAAAACTACACACTGATGGAATACTGTTATTTGGATGGAAAAGGGAATGCAGTTGCAATCCCCATTGTTAGAGGTGGCTGTAGATGACCTAGAGATACCTCCTACAAATTGATCCACTTACACGAAAGATATCAAGTTCTGCGTGAATTAGAAAAGAATCTTTTCATTGTTGTTTCCTAGCCTGGCCTGCTTATGAAAGGCTGTAGTAATCTGCAAAAGGAAAGGACAACAGAAGCATGAGATAGTGGCACCAAGGAAAGAAGCTGAAACAAGGGTTTTGAAATGTACCCCAGAAAGTGTGGTATCTTGATTAACTGTTAAAGGCTGGCTTTGTTATGCTTTTCAATGTTGTTTAAGCGTGCATCCCCCTCAGTGCTGCGGCTCCATCCCTTATTCAAAGCCCTCTGCTATTTTACCACCTGCTCACTCCCATGGCACAGCTGAAAGTGGCAGATGTAACCTCAAGGTGTTGCTGCACCAAATGGATCTTGCAACCAACCTGTACCAGCTCAATCTCTAGATTTGTCTGGGTGAGTTGTATTTAGTTCTTCAGCCACCATCCCCATAAAGAACCTGATAGTAATCTACAGGGACCCGCCTCACTGTGCACCACACCAATGAAGGGACACTCCCAGACCAAAGGACTCCAAAAGAGGAAAAACCCACAGGGAATGAAGTGCCAGTCCAGTCCTCGCTCAGGCAGCCATTCCACTTCTGGGGGTAACAGGACAAGGCCCGAAGAAAGCTCTGGTAAATGCAGGTAGAGAAATATCAGATTTTAGGAGCTAGTGAGTTCAATTTACCTGTATAATTTTAACAATGGACTAGATATTTGGGAGAAACCCCACCTTTTTCTGCTTTTGAACCTGCAAATTTTAGAACAGGTTTCGAGGTGAACTGTAACACACTCTGTAATGCTACACAGCAGCAAAAGTAAGTATGTTTGCATATGTGTACTGGGTTTAGGCTGCAGAGGTGGCCTCTGTGGGAAGAGGTCAGGGGCTGCCCTGTGCCAGACACAATCATTCCAGCTGGCTCCAACAGACCCACCATAGGACATAGCTGAGCCCATCAGCCAAGCTAGTGACACGTCTGTGAAAACATATTTAAGAAAGATCAGAAAACCCCAGACAGGCAGAAAGGAGGGAAAAAGAAGAGGAAAAAGAAGAGAGAGAGAAAGAGAAAAAGTAGAGAGAACACCAAGGTCAGATGAGTAGGTGGAGATGCTCCATGGTGAAGCAGATATCCACACTGCAGCCTGCGGAGGATCCCCACGCTGGAGCAGTTGGGTATTTCCTGTAGGAACTGCAGTCCATGAAGAGCCCATGCTGGAGCAGGGGAAAAGTGTGAAGAGGAAGGGGTGACACTGAGAAACCATCACGTACTGACCATAATCCTCCATTTCCCATTCCCCATGGGCCTTTTGAGGTGGATAGAGGAGTTGGGAGTGCAGGAGGGAAGTTAAACCTGGGAAAGGGGGGAGGCAAGGTATTTTTTTGATGTCTGTCTTTTTGTTTCCAGCTATTTGAATCTATTTTAATCAGAAATAAATTGAATCTAATTTTCTCCAACTTGAGTCTGTTTTGCCCAAGACAGTAATTTTTAAATAATCTCCCTGTCTTTATCTCAACCCATAAGCATTCTCATCCTGTTTTCTTCCCTTGTCCTGCTGAAGAGCATGAGTGAGTGAACAGCCAAGTGGACATTTGGCTGTTAGCTGACGTTAACCCATACACACATATGTCTCATGAATATATATCTACTGATATATCTTAATCACTAGAACAGAAACATGTTTGTTTTGTTTTAATGGTGAGAAGGAAATGGATTCTACTTTTTAATCCATCAAGGTCTTCCATGGTCATGATGTCTTGACATGCCAGGATTTTCTCACCAACTATGAATGTCATAAGCTCTCAGTTCTATTAATTTGTCAAATTAATCACATCAAGATTTAGTTTTGACTTTATTATCCTTGTTGTCAGATTAATGTGATAGTAAAAATCTATTACTTTTACTGTCTTGAATAGCTGAATTATGTTTTTAAAGGCTAAAAATAGGAAGCTACATGATGCTACATGATGCATGAGTAAGAAGTACCTCAGGGATAGGTTAATATTTAATATTGTTTTGAAGTTAATGTTTGGTTTCTAATTATAGTTTGAATTACTGAAAACATGGGTTCAGCAAAGTACCAGCAGCTGTACAATCTTTCTCATTATTCAGGCTGGTGAGGAAGTGATTGAAAAAGGCTTTATTTTAAGTACTACTTACACTGGAACTGGAAAGCGCTGCATAGGAGTGGTCACAACTTTGGCTATTAAGGTTCTATGCTAGTTGGAAATTAGGAACTGGTTAATTAAGGCAGTGTTATAGCCCTGGATGTTCACAGTGGCAGTCCAAAAGAAATAAATTATTTCAGATGAGCATGCTATGTACAGAAAAGGTAGCCTTGGTCATCTCTTCAGTGATTTTAAGTTTCTGGTTTTTTTGGCAGAGTTTAGGGCTAGAATGGCAACAGCAATGTCGCCTTTCTTATGAAGAGGTGAGGCAGTCATAATATTCTAAGCATCTGCCCTTCCTGACCTGGTAGATGAGGATGCAATGCTCTTATCGATGTCCTAGTGAGAGCTGAAGTTATTAACACCAGATGAAGCAGCAGCATCAAAACAGAACTATTCCACTCTATAATTCCCGATAGCCTAATAACTTACTACATTTGCACAGCATCAAGCTAATGTGGACTTTGTGTTCTAAGTTAAATTAATCCTTTGTGCAACTGATGTACAACAACTACAAGCTGCTGTTTGTGGTCTGAGGATTGGAAAACAAGCTCTGCAGGCTTCTGGTTATTTTTGGTGCATTCCAACATGTACTTAAGAGTAAGACACTATTACCAGAAACATCAAATTATTCTACAGTATTTCTTGCTCATTCTGTTCAAGACTGTATTTTACACATATGCATTATGTAGGATTTGTTCACAATTTCATTAACAATCCATGTAAAATAGATGTTAGACTGCCAATAATCAAAGACTGACCAAAATGGAATCCTGTTTGAGAGAAGAACACTTGGCTTTCATGTCACCAAAGATAAAACAAAAAAACCCCTCCACATTCTATTCTTGCCAGGCAGTATCTGATGTATTATAAATGATCTTCTCCTTTTTATTAATGAATCCTGACAATTTCTTCAGACTTGTATGCCAACCACTGCTGCATGTTCAGCTGATCAATCTGTTATTAAACTATTTCAGACCTGAAATTCTATTGAATAACTTTGCTAGACTTGGAAGGTTACCTGAAAGTAAAAACTATGAAGAATGAAATAAAAGCTCGGAGAATAAAATAATATCCATGTGAAACAGCACTATTCTACTTCAGCTTAAAAAAACTTAGGACTTAAAATTGTACTGTCAAGTAAATCAGAGGAAAAATGGCTCACCTAGAAAAGTAGGACTGAAATGATGAAATTCCGTGTACGTTATCACATGCACAATAATATAACTGGAAAGAACATAAGCAAATGATACATTTACCAGTAAAGTTCAAGTTTTAGAATAGCACATGAAGTTTTAGGGTTGAATATGAGCTGTTCTTTCACTACTATTTTCAGTGTTCTATCTTGATTTTATTTTTTCAGCTTTTATGCTTGCTATATAAAATTAGAAAATAAAAATTATTTAACTCCTCCATTAAATACTGTAATTGTTCTACTGCTGCGGAAGATAAGACAGTAAAGTGCGCACATGTTCCTGACAAATCTCATTATTTGGGCTATGGTATAGCCCAATATTGGACAATGCTGATAACACTTTCATCTTAAGTGGAATGTGAAAGTACAAACCTTTTTTCACTGTTGGAAGATCATGAGATTATGGTTTACACCAGTGGTAATAACTGTGTTTTTAAGCAGACATTAAATTTAGTGAGAAAGGAAAAATGATTGAAGCTATTTCTTTGGAATAATCCAATGAATGAAAATATTGCTGTTAAGCTGGTACTAGATCTCTGCTGATGGTGGGGACAGGTCAGATCAGCTGGAGAAGCTACATAGAATCAGTAACGGTTTGATAATTCTGCAGGTATTGTAAGGAAATTGTATCAACACTACCTTACTTTCCAAACACACCAGAGTAACAAATGGCTAATTCCATCTAATTTACATTATCATATTGAGTCTTCAGTGCAAATTCCTACAACTTCTTTCTATATGACACAATCCCTCTGTTAGAATGAAAGATGGTACTTATTCTGTGCTCGCATGAGTGCTGCGCTTTATCTTGTGGAGCAGCACTGACAGCAGTAGGCTTCATAGAACTGAAAGGCATTTACATAGTGTTGGGTGCAGGACTGGGCATATATTGTTATAAATATGACTCTTTTATCATAGAAGTACAGTAACTACCATGATTAGGTATATTGGTTCAATCCTCTAAGTCCATGGAAATCACTGACCTCTCTGTTGGAAGAGAGGGATCTCCGTCAGTGCCAGTTCTGCAGATGGTTTATATGAAGTGGACATCTGCCTACTGAAAGTTGGACTAAAACAAAAAACATGTTTTGCTTTCGGTCATTAATCACTTCTTGTTACCCTGCTTGAAGTTCATGCTAGTGATGATCTTTCCAAAACCTTGTTCTCTTGCCATGTTAATGGTTGGATTTCGTTCTCTCCTGAACATATAGAACTAGTAAGAGTGCTTGCCTCTGGCTACTGACATCACTAGGACCAAAAACTACCGACTTTACTGACTTGCATCCCACAACACTGACAGTAAAGATCAGTTTTTCTTTGTTGCCAATTAAAACCATTTAATTTTTCTTCCTTTGTTGTTGATAAGGCCGAAGTGACCTCTGTGGAAATGGCTTTTGTGGATACCAGGTTTTTGCATAACATGTCGCAATTTTATAACAGACCCCCTTCTAGTGGTACCTCAGTTCCAGAGTACTGGCCTATGCACCAAGACTGACTTGCATATGAGCGAGATGGAAGATTTCAGATTTCATGGAAAATTTGAATCATAGAATCATAGAATCATTTAGGTTGGAAAAGACCTCTAAGATCATCAAGTCCAACCGTTGACCTAAYACCACCATGCCCACTAAATCATGTCCCAAAGTGCCATGTCTACACGTTTTTTGAACACCTCCAGTGATGGTGACTCCATCACTTCCCTGGGCAGCCTGTTCCAATGCTTGACAACCCTTTCAGTGAAGAAATTTTTCCTAATGTTCAATCTAAACCTCCCCTGGCACAACTTGAGGCCATTTCCTCTTGTCCTATCACTTGTTACTTGGGAGAAGAGACCAACACCCACCTCGCTACAGCCTCCTTTCAGGTAGTTGTAGAGAGCGATAAGGTCTCCTCTCAGCTTCCTTTTCTCCAGGCTAAACAATCGCAGTTCCCTCAACTGCTTCTCACAGGACTTGTGCTCTAGACCCTTCACCAGTTTTGTTGCCCTTCTTTGGACACGCTCCAGCACCTCAATGTCCTTCTTGTAGTGAGGGGCCCAAAACTGAACACGTTATTTGAGGTGCGGCCTCACCAGTACCAAGTACAAAGAGACAACCACGTCCGCAGTCCTGCTGGCTACAGTATTTTTGACAGAAGCCAGGACGCTGTTGGCCTTCTTGGCCACCTGGGCACACTGCCGGCTCCTGTTCAGCCGGCTGTCGACCAGCACTCTCAGGTCCTTTTCCGCCGGGCAGATTTCCAGCCACTCTTCCCTAAGCCTGTAGCGTTGCCTGGGGTTGTTGTGACCCAAGTGCAGGACCCGGCACTTGGTCTTGTTGAACCTCATGCAATTGGCCTCGGCCCATCGATCCAGCCTGTCCAGATCCCTCTGCAGAGCCTTCCTACCCTCAGGCAGATCAACACTCCCGCCCAACTTGGTRTCRKCTGCAAACTTRCTGAGGRTGCACTTGATCCCCTCGTCCAGATCATTGATAAAGATATTAAACAAGACTGAGCCCAAAACTGRGCCCTGGGGAACACCATTTGTGACCAGCCACCAACTGGATTTAACTCCGTTCACCATAACTCTCTCGGCTTGGCTGTCCAGCCAGTTTTTTACCCAGCGAAGAGTACGCCTGTCCAAGCCATGAGCCGCCAGCTTCTCCAGGAGAATGTTGTGGGAAACGGTGTCAAAGGCTTTATTAAAGTCGAGGTAAACAACATCCTTCCCCTCATCCACTGGGCAGGTCACCTTGTCATTGAAGGAGATCAGGTTAGTCAAGCAGCACCTGCCTTTCATAAGCCCATGTTGACTGGGCCTGATCACCTGCTTGTCCTGTACGTGCCCCGTGATGGCACACAAGATGAACCACTCCATAACCTTCCTCAGCACCGAGGTCAGACTGACAGGCCTGTAGTTCCCTGGATCCTCCTTCCAGCCATTCATGTAGATGGGCGTCACATTTGCTAACCTCCAGTCAACTGGAACTTCCCCAATTAGCCAGGTCAGTGCAAGTGTTTAGGTAAACACTTGCAGAAAACATTCAATAGGAAATTGCAGTTCTGGAAATTAAAAAATAAAAAAGAAAAGAAAACCCTAAAAGTAATTGAAATGAGGCTTTTGATTTAAGATATTTTAGGAAAAAACCTAATGTCTGCAGGACATGTTTGTTTATAATGACATTTTTAATGGAAAATGAAGTCTACAAATTATTGAGTTTCCTTTTGTTTTTATTTTAAAGCCATAAATATTTGAACCTCTTGTCCAATAATTCTTGTGAAATATCTGTGTTATATGCAGTCCTGTAATTTTTCATTCATCTTTAAGCATCATTTTGGTATATCTTCCTGGCCTCACATGAGGCTATATTGCAGGCCTGAAGCAATTTATTGCCTGTGTGGTTGGTAATACTCCACCTACTTGCTGCTTCATGGTTCATATGATCCATAGATTTAAATTTTTTTAGAAATCAGAAAAGTATCAACCATTACAAAATATGACTCTAAGTGAGAAAGTCATTGCAGAAATGCATGAGAAAATAAAGCGAAGTCTGCGCATGAATTTGCAGCAAATTTGGAGGTTTCATTTGAGGTCTGAATATAAGTTCAGACTTTTTATTCTCTTWTTTTTTTTTTTTCTCTTTTTTCTATTACTGAAAGTTATTCTTCATGGACTTGTAATAAAGACATGAGATACAGGATTTATCCTATAAAATGTTTTTTTCATCTTAAAATATTGTACAGGCCTGTGAGTAATGCAAGGAGTCCCAGATAATGATGGTGAGAGTAGTTACCTTTGCTGCTCCTTTTTTTCTAGATGAAAGGAGCAATGCCCCCCTAGGCTGAGTGGCAGAAGAGGTGATATCATAGTGCTTTTTCCAGGTGCAGCTCTTCTGATGCTATAAGGCAGGACACTGAATTGGAAAGTCTTGAAGATTCAGGTGTTAGATCCCACCTCTGGCTTTTATACGCAGTCTGGAGCATTAATTGGCATATTCTAATGCCTGCTTTGTTAATGAAGTGTGTGCAGAGGTGCAGATGTGTACACAAAAATGTCACTCATGGACCTCAGCCAAATAGTTATGAACCAAAGCTCTTGAGTAATGTTAAGCTGGTGGCCTTCAGAAGAACACTGTTTTGTAACCTACTGGCTGAGAGTACAATCGTATATTACTGTAACTGTGTCAGAAGAAAATAATGTATGATTTCCTTTCTGGAAATGCCAATGTGAACAAAAAAAAAACCCTGAAACCAATCCTTTAAACTTTATTAGGTGTGACTGAATTAAAGGAAATACTCTGGGTACTAAAAGACTAGCTAAAGAAAAAGTGATTTGAGCTTTGAGGAAAAAATAATTTAAGAGAATATATCTATTCAGTTCTTTACAGGTGCTGCTTGTTTTTTTCAAAGATCAGTCTTAGCATCTGAGAGCTAGTAGCTGAGAATAAATTACATGTCCAAGATAAGTTAAATGGAGGGGAGCATCCATGAGTACTTGGCAGAAGGAGGCGTCTGTAGAAAGTGTTAGCACTTTGCAACAGTGTTTCTTATTTCTCTTAGATCTGTCCTTTCCTTCAACAACTTATACTACAATAAAAATAAGGTTTTAAAATTAAACATTGATCATACATAATCAATATAAAATGTACAACCAGTGCTATGATGGAGCAAGTTCAGCACTAGCTTAGTTTAACAACCACACGGATTTCAGAGAGTTACACACATTTTACTGCACTATTTATTTTATTTTAACATCCTGAATAAAGACAGGAGTCATGGATTAATTGGAAATACATGTGGCTTCTTGCTCCTGAGGAGCAGTCTGGCTTTACTCTGGCAAAGCTCTCAACTTCCAGCACTAGACGAGTCCTAGAGATTGAGTACAGAGGTCTTTGAAATGTCAGGCCCTACAGATTTACAGGACAGGATTTTGCAGGTGTGTAAACCTATGTAGCTTCACTGCCTTGGTGGAATTAGTCTGATTTATGCAAGCTGAGGATCTATCTCAGTGCAGCCTTTAAGGGGAGATTTCCCAGATCTTCCCTACCAAAGGCGAGTAATCATTGCTCAGGAGAACAAGAGCTGCAAGAGGAAGCTTGTTAAAAAGAGCACGGGACCTGAAATGTGGTTTAACATCATGTAAGATTAGTTTTAATCTAACATGTTAGATGTATAATTAATTTTAAGGAGCTAATTTTAGCTGAGTTTGACATGTCCAAGATTTGTTTGTGGAATATGAGATTGTAGTAAATACTCCACCTCGCTAAGGACTGTTAGCAAGAGGTCAGATGAAAATCATGCTGCAAATACAGAGCTTGTAATTTTGTGTTTCACATAAATATACCGAATAACTTTTCCCAGTCATAACTGTTACAAACAACATGGTTCCTACAGCACTGTTTATGTATCCATAGATGATGTCACAATAATTATGCAATTCTAAATATGCATGGTTTTCTTCTCTTTTGTACATGTTTTCCCACTATTTTTTAACAAGAATATATCCTAAATTTTTTTTGTGCAGCTATCTGTGTTTTCTTAAATAGAACAAGTGATTTAGAAAGGTCACTAAATAAAATATTAATACAGACACAGAGTTCTTTAGTAGGTACAAACAGAGATTTCTTGGCTATTTGCTACTGATTTAAACAGGACTTACAAGTGCATATACATGTATCAACACATATAAAAGATTCTCTGAAGATGTAATGTGATAAGAACAGAAATATTAACATGCTACATAATGTGCTTGACCAGACCTGTAGTCAGAGGTTACCAAGATGGCTCTTACAGACAACAAGGTCTCCACTGAAACAGAGTTGCAGAGCCAAGCATCTTACCATCGCTATAGCAGTGCTGGCATAAACAGTTTTGTGCAACGTTCGAGGAGCATAGAAACCCATGAACTGCTGAAGTGTTGAAAATTGGTTGCAATTGTTCAACCGACGGGTTATTTCAAATCATTCCAAAGTTGAGATGTCATGGACAGATTCAAACAGTTTGCATACAAACTTGGAAAGAAGTCAAAAACAGTGTTTAGAAGAGAAAAAATAGAATGCATTTTCTTTAATGAAATGAGCAGAAGTTCTTCCAGTTTATTATCAGTAATGCTGGACATTAAAAAAACATTAAGGAAAACATAAGAAGAAATTAAGAACATTATACTTTATTAGTTTTAAGTAAACATTTGGGAGAGTCTGTCACTTTTTGGAGCAGTGCTGAGTAAGAATGATGCTTACTCTGCACTAAGATTAGACCCTAGAGACAGAGTGTGTCGGACACAATTGTTGAATTACAGTCCTCCCTCCTCGCCCATGGAAGTTTGTAATTTACTGGTCTCCTGTTCTAAGAGTAAATTGCTGCCTTTCCTTCTCCAGGCTACCCTGCATGTTGTGGCCCAGGAACAGGCACAGAGTTACCACCTGCTCTGTTCTGCCTCTCTGCCTCCTTGGGCTTCATGCTCCCTGGAAGAAAACGGGGTAAAAAAACACATTTCCTTCCACACTACCTTTATCTGAAGACTAGTTAGCCAGAACAGAGATCTTAGGAATATGTCAAGTCACAATATCATTCTTCATTAGTTTTAGCTTCTAGAAGCTTCTCATCACAGCTCCTGTTTTCTGAACAGATGGGTAACTTAGTGAGTGACATGGGTGAAAGAGATCCTGATGTGATCAGTGATTATGGGATCAGGAGTGAGACAATAACCATTACTGATCTGCTTCAGAATAATTTACAAAATAGTCATCCCTTGCAGCTCCCAGTTATCGAATTTTCTGTGTTGCTCTAAATGAAAAAATAAAACAATTTTGGCTGAATGTGAAAAGGTTAGTTGACATGATGAGCAAATTCCCAAGTGCTTATCTTCTTGCCTATTACTTTACCTGATACAGTTATTAGTCATTTAATCTGAACAACAAATATGCCAAGTTGTTTTGATAACAGAGTTGAGAAACACTTTGGAGCATCTATAGATTAATTTCCATAAACAGGAAAGTGTGTATGTCCCAGAAGTTTCCTCTTCAAAGACCACAAGCCCACAAAACCCTTTTCAGCACTCTAAAACTACTTTAAATATTTTGCACAAAAAATACCTCAAGCAACAAAAGTCACCAAATCCATATGTTGTGGGGAGAGAACAGAGAATATGAAAGGCATTGCTAATACCTTCGGTCCCTCCAATAACAACAGCAAATGATTTGTAAGGTTTAAATGCACAGAGGCAGTGCCATTCAAAGAGGCAGTTAAATTTAGCAATTGCATGCTAAACTGATCATCAGCCTCATAATCACTCCAAAAATATCATTATGGCTCTGTATTCTTCATCTAGACAGTTTTGGGGTCGGTTTTTTTTGCAGTCTGCTGGACTTTCAAAACTGGGAGTGATAGAATGCTGGAGTTTGGCTTCATTGATCACAGCCTGTATCCATTTTGCAAAATAGGCACAATTTTGAAAGACCTTATTTGAATGAAGTATAAAGACCTAATTCACATCTCTTGGCATACAGTGAGAACTATTTAAAGCTTTATAGTCAAGTAGGTTCAGAAGCAGGAAGGCCACATATCACCATTTTTTTCCTGATTAGACTTTGAAGTGCTAAGACAAATGCTTGCAATAGCCCATGCAAAACATCACAAAAAGGCTTTTCAATACACCTGAAACATTGAACATCTTCAAGGGTAAGTGTTATTGGCAGCTGTTTCATTCAATGAAAGCTGTGAACTGGGGGTTTGAACATGGACGGCATGAATTCAACAAAATTCAGAGTCTGTGATAAACACAAAATGTCAAGGGAGAGGGGGAGGATTTTTGTTTTGGAGCATTGAGTCCAGCACAACTCTGATTCAGCAGCATCGTTACTCAATCTACTCCTCATGTGGGGAAAATATTTATTCTGGCAAGGTCCTCTCACAAGGGCTTACTGCAGAGGAAACAGTGCTTGGCAGAAAAGTATTTCTTACTGTTTTTCTCCATTCAAGCCATTCTTTTGTTGGCTTCTCTTTTTAGTCGACAGAGCATTCAATAAATGTGTCAATTAATTGCTTAAACATTCTAAAGAAAATTTTATCGTGATTGATTCATTGAAAAATGAGGCAGTCTCTTGTTATAGTATCAGAAATGTTGATGAGTAGTAAAAATAATAATTTAAACTGCACAGGTCAAAATTAAATTCTGCTAACTTTTTCACATTTAATAGTTTGATCACACTGGGCTGAGAAATGTCTTTGTTGTAGTTTAGCGAAAAATACCTCTCTGATTATCTTTAAATGAAAGGTTTGTTATTAATTAGTTTTAGAATTTTCTTAAGGATTTCATACCATAGTAAGGAAAGAATTCTATTACCTTTTTTTTCATAAAGAAACCCTTAGTAAGAAAGTGAGAAATTGTTGATTTGTTCTTGTCCTCTACCAGGGCTTTAAGCTTTTATATTATTACTACCTGAATCATAAAGGAAATTTGGCTTGCAGGTCAGATAAAAGAGGTTTCTGGAAAATGAAGACCTCTGTGCAAATTAATATAAAAACAACTATAGACACGTTGGCACTGGAATAACAGAAGGAACATGCAAGCAACTTTATCCATGAGTATGTGTTCATATACTATTCCTTTATTCTCCAGACATAACATGTCAGCCAAGTACATTCAGGACAGGGAAGGACAAGTATGACTTTTATCTTTATTTTTTGCCAGATTAGACTTCTCAGTGCTAAGAGAAATTAACATCTTCATGGACCTCTACCAAACTGTATTCAAATCAATGGTAAATCACTGTGTTGGCAGGGTAACTCAGCCCCTCTCGGGAGGACCACAATCTCACCTAGTTTAGTGTGTTGTTGCCTTACATGTGTGACCTGATCAAGCACCTCACAGGCTTAGAAATATCACAGGTTCTGCAAGATAATAAGGAGAAATGTTAAGCAGTTAGCAGACTTAAAGGGGGGTTTTGTTCAAATTAGAATGCAAGATTAAATTGAACAGTTCTCTTCTGTGTCACATGATATTAAAATATTCAGTGCCAGCTGAAGGTTCAAGCATGGCAGAAAGGTTGAGTGTGACAGCAAGGACCACCTGGCTTTAAGTAGACCTGTAGCTGCTCTTGTTAAGTGTGGTGATTTAAGGAAGAAGCATTACTCTGCAATTGGAAAAAAATTGCAGGTTTCTGACTTACAAGATTCTCAACCTGAATTGCATACAAATTTGGCATTTGATTTTTAAAGCATATACAAACTTGAAAATAATCAATATGTTGCTATCATCAGACACCTATTAAGAAAAGAGGAAAAACCTCTAGAACTGGCAAAACAAATTTATAACCTTCTTCACAATTCAGGTGGCAGGTTACTGATCTTGTAAACAATGTTACAACCCAGGCAGAGACGTAAGTGAAGTTTTTAAAAACATTTCCTAGAGCATTTCAGCATTTTTACTAACCTCAAAGTCTGAGGTTTTCAACTGAAATAGTGTTATGGGTTCCTCCATAACATGCAAACTACCTCTACTTTCTGTTTAATCAAAATCTGGTGGCTTGTGAGCAACAGACCTTGTATGGTTGCATCATGTGAAGGTACAGAAACAGAAAGAGTAATCATGTCACAAGACCATAAGCACAGGAGTCTAATTCTAAATGGATTTTCTTGAGTAGTAGACTTAATTGTCATCAAATCTAAGAAGGACTAAGTCATCTATTTCCAGTAGTTATGATTTATTTAAGAGTACATAATTATTACACTTTTTGTAAATTTTCAGTGACACTTATGAGAACTCTGAGCTGTTTGAGAGTACTAAGAAACTGTGACAACTGACGACATAATTTTTGCATCGACTGAATAGCTCCAAAATATCTAGTTTAAAACTTTTAATAAGAATTGAAAGTTTCAAATATTTCCCATCAACATTGCGTTGATTTTTGCCCCCAAGTTGAGACTGAGTTTATGTCTCCCACTACATGAGCCCAGATTGAGCTCTGGTTTTATCTTCATTCTTTTCTGTGAACTGGAATGAAACTGTTTTGTTTCTTTACTCATTGTACAATTCCAGGGCATCCAATTCAAAATTTCTCACAAAAGTGAAAAACTGAGATTAGGTTTCTGATTTTTTTTTTTTTTTTAGTTTTGACAGATATGTTTGTTACAAAATAATACAAAAGTGTAATAGCAAGTCACTTGCCACAGACACAGACAAAACAGTTTCAATGCTATAAATAACATCGACACACATATTTCAATATCAATGAATTCACCATCAGAAAAGGGATCTGGGCTGGGCAAAGACTCTGAGAAGGAAAGCTGTCTTGCCTTAAACCTTTAATCCAGTCTTGTTTTGGTCAGATATTGAATCGTTACTTGCATATTGTGACTATTGCACTCGTCTATTGGGTTTTTTTTTCCTTGCAGTAAGTTGCAGACAACTTTTCAGCTGAGGAACAGAAGGACTTGGGCACATTGCTTGGTGGAGACCATCATCATTTACAGTAAGAACAAATATGAATAGAACTTGGAGGTGTGTGAAAGGAGGGAAGCAAAGCTCATAACTAGCTACCTCTACCGAATGGATTTTCTAAAGTCCAATTCCACCCTTCCCAGCCTCACCACCTGCTTCATTTAATAATTACATTTACCAGCTTGAGCCAGCTGGCAAAATTATAAACAAAACTAAAACATCTGGAGTACTTCTGGAAATGAAAATAAAAGTAAGAGATGCGGAAAAGAGGCAAAGATGAGCAAAAGATGGAAAGGGTTTAATTTTTCTAAATGCACAGGGCTAGAATGTTATGCTGTGGAAGGAACTGACAAAGAAGCAAGATTCTTCTAATTCCCAGCAATATATTTACTGCCTTCTTAAACACACTCTCCCACCAGCTGTCTACTTCTCATGAATGTTAGGTTCTTTCAAAGGAAAATACATTTCCAGTGGTTCTTCTTAAGTCAAAGAAAGTATCCTGTTTATTTCCATGGTCAACCTCATTGAAGCAGGAGGAAAATTAATGAATGGGCAGCAGATAAGATTTTGCACACAAGTGTGCTAGCACATTTACAGCATTTTGTATTTTTTTATAGTGACAGATTCAGTCGGGTCATAAAACGTAAGGACAGGCTTTGTTTAAAAAACAAGAAGTTGCCTGCAAGCTATTTTTAATTTCCTTTTAATGATCCAAGAAAAATGTTCCAAGACCGTGTAAAAGTTGCTTTAGAAGATTGGTTTGTGTTTTCGGAAAAGGGGAATTGTTTAGTAACTCTGGGAAGCATTTTTACCATGAGACTGTTCAGCTTATCACTTATGGAGATTTTTTCCTTCTACCTCTCCTTGGTGAATATACTAAGAAAGAGTAGGCAAAATATTGCTAGGTGGGAGGGTTATTATTATCCTTTTGGGCTGCAAAAGTAAGAAGATTGCAGCTAATTCATGAAAATTCATTTGCCTCTTTACAGCTTTCTCATCTAGAATGAAAGGTAAAAGCACAAATGAGCTTTTCACCAACCAAAATAAAATTCAGTGAATCTCAGTTGCTGATGTAGAAGAAACTCTTTCAGCATAATGTCAACAATCAAAAGATATAGCATCTAGACTTGCTGCCAAGTAATAAGTAATGCTCACTTTACGTTTTACACTGTCAGTTGAACTGATAATGGAAAGGGAGATGTTCAAGGAGAATGATTCTTTGCCTTGGTGGAGTATTAAAAGGATGACGTGAGGAGTTCACCTGAGGTAAAGTGATATCCTACTTTTTCTGGAATTCTCTTTTTGAGTAAAAGAAGAAATAGGAAGGACGAAAATGTATTTTCTTTTTGAGGACCCATGTGTTCCAAGCATTGAAAACAGAAATGATGTGATGTTTATAGCCGTGGCTGTACAATAATGTTTGCATACGCTCGCTGCATAGCAAAGTCAAGCAAGCTCTGTGGCATGTGTGCTGGGATCCAGCCCCACTAAAGTCCTTCCAATGGTGTCAGCAAGCTCCAGATTAGGGCTGCAGGACTGGAAAGAAGCACAGGATGTAGGTCTTTCCCTTCACTACAAAGTAAAACATTTGAATCCTGTAACAAATGTGTAAGTGTAAATGCACTATAGGCTGTTGTTAAGATCTCATAAACCTCCTTAAATGATAAACCGTAATCCAGCAAATTTTACTTGGTCTTATTTCACCATTTGATGCCTCATGTTGTAAATAGTATGAACTGATCAGATTCAACCCACAACTCCAAAAGAGGGAGGCAGGAAGGCAAATTTTCTTATTTACTCCACCATAGTGTTGATCAGTTAGAAGCAGTAGATAGAGAGATGGAGAATGAAAAAAGAGTTCCCAAATGTGGCATGGGCAACTCAGGTGGGACACTATGGATTTTACACCCTTAAGCTGGAATTTATTAGAATCAAAGCAGATGTGGCATTGTTTTACCTTGATAAATTCTGCATAATTTACTAGAAAGTGAAGTATATTTTTTCTATGTGTGTGACAATGCCAAATGCTTTGCAGATGTTAAGATTGCAGCTACACTGGAGCAATGGGAAAGAATATTTACTGGTAGAAGCTGAAGAAAATACAGAAAGATTTTTTATGTCCATCTTCTCTCAAACTTAAAATGAATCCAAGTGAGTGCCTCCAATGAGGAACTGAATTTCTGTTATGAGAAATAAATATTTTATTACATTGTTTTCCTCTGGAAATGATCAATTATAAGAAACTGTGGAAGAAAGGGTAAAGTGTTTTTTTTTCCTCAATTTTACTGCTTTTTCTGTTCCCTTCAGAATGTGAGCAAAACCCGAAACCACTCAGATTTGTTCCTTCTGGCTGTAGCTGGCTTTCAAATTAGCTTAACCTTGTGCTTTGGCTCAGTGTGTATGAAGCAGCTGGTAAATATTTTTACCCTTTCAATCAGCCTTCCTGGAAGAGCAAGTCACATGAAGGATTTCTGTTCTGGGTGGGCAGGAAGGATAGAAAGGCCAGAACTGAAGGGCAGAATCATGCTAGCAGATATTAACTTCAAAAACATCTCATCACCAGGGAAAAAGAAAAAAAAAAAAAAAAGAATGCCTCAGCATAGCTGTTTTTACTCAGAAGCAAATAAGCAAACACACCATAAAATGAGAGATCTAGAGCTGCTTAGCCAGAACAAAATCACACTGAAGTTATGAAAGCTAACATGCATGAAATCAAAAGTTTATCTTGACACAAGTCTTATTCATTTGAATGGGCTTACATGGACATCTCGGATATATAGGAAGTTCTAACTTCTTTTCAGCAGTGTCAGTTATAGAGTGACTAAGTCAAAGCTAAATCAGGCTGTTGTATGTTTATTTTTTGTTGTGTCAGCCTTAGTTGTATAACTTGAAAACAGGCATGACAACATCTATGCCTGTCAGTTGTATATATTGTCTTCACGAAGCTGAAGTAAGTAATGAAGTTACACAGTTTTGAACCAGTGGGTGGAAGATCTCTCCTTCTATTTGTTCTTGGAGGGACAGGGGAGGAGGGAGAGAGAAAACTTTGCTTTGGCTGTATTTACTAAAATAGAAATATATGGGAGAGCTTCAAGGTTTGGGAGAGAATGGTAGAGGACACTGCTAGCAAAAGGAAAGAAGTAACAGCTGCTTAACCTGATTCTGCTTTCAATTCAGATAAGAATGAGAAAAAGACAGTATAAGGAGTAGAATGTTTTATTTCATGTCCAGGAAAAAAAGATTAAACTTATACAGTCATCAGACATTTTCTCTCAAAATTACTTTAACCATCATGAGAGGAAAAACTCACTAAGAAAAGAAGTCAACAAAGAAAGACAAATAGACTAGATAGCTTTTGCACACTTGAGTTTTAAAAATATGTTGTGATGTCTTGCTTCCACTTCGTTCTATGGAGGGAAAAAAAAAAAAGACAAAATGATTTTTAGAGCAAAATAGGGAGAGGAAAATAAGGATCAAAAGGTGGATATTAGTGAAGAAAATGTAGCTGAAACATTTTGCTGATACGTTATAGTGGTCACCTAAGACTGCTAAGTAAATTCTCTCTTAAGGGCTTCTAGCATTTCTCACATGTTACTTTAAACTCCTTAAGAATAACTTGCTCTACCAATATAGAATCATGGGATCATTGAGGCTAGAAGAGACTTCTTGAGATCTTCTAGTCCAACTGTCCCCTGCTCAAGCATGGTCAGCTAGAGGAGGTTGCACAGGACCATGTCCACCTGAGTTTTGAGTATCTCCAAGGATGGAGACTCTACAACCTCTCTGGGCAACCTGTGCCAGTGTTTGACCACCCACAGTAAAAAAGTGGTTTCCTGTGTTCAGATGGAGTTTCATGTGTTTTACTTGTGTCCACTGCCCTGTCAGTGGGCACTGCTGAGAATAGTCTAGCTCTCTTTTCTTCATTCCCTCCCATCAGGCATTTATACACATTGATAAGATCCTCCTGAGTCTTCTCTTCTCCAACATGAAGAGTCCCAGCTCTCTTTGCCTCTCCTCATTGGAAAGATGGTCCAGTCCCTTAATCATCTTTGTGGCCCTGCGTGGGGCTTGCTCTAGTAAGTCCATGTCTTGTACTGGGGAGCCCAGAACTGTATCAGCACTTCAGATGCTGAGTAGAGAAGATAGATCATCTCCCTGGACCTGCTGGCAAAGTTCTGCCTAAAGCAGCCCGGGATGCTGTTGGCCTTCCTTATTGTGAGGGAACATTGCTATCTCATGGACAGCTTGCTGTCCGCTAGAACACCAGGTCCTTCCCTGCAGTGCTGCTTCCCAACCTGTCAGCCCCATGACAGTAATACTGTATTGTGGAGTTCATCTTCAAACTCAGAAGGAAAAATGTTCTCACAGACAGGACAGTGCACCACTTCCGTCTTGTAAAACGAAATTAGCGACAAGACTTAAGGCTTGATGTCTAAGGAGAACATTGTTAATAAAACAGTCATTGAAGTTTCCATTGGATTTTATTTTCCACATTTTAATATGAGGCTCTTTCTTGTGCATTGAACCAACTTGTCAAGTTTGTACTTTGCAAGACCATATTAATGCAATGTTCCCTTGTCTCTGAGGGAGGGTACTAAGTGCATATCATTTACTCAAAAGAGGCACCTGAGAAGCTGGGGCAGAAATACATTGACACATTTCACAATTAACTGAAGTTACATCTCTTCACAGACTTCTTTTTGTTCTACGAACAAAGCTAACACTTCAATCAAATTTCACCCAACTTTCAAGCCTATTTTTCTAATCTTCTGGGGACAGAATAACTGATGGAATTTCAGTCACTTGGAGTCAAAAACTGTGGAAAAACTGGAAAGGAAATTTTCATTCTTACAAATCTAAAGATGAGTCCTTACCTTTCTGTAAAATCTCCACTTGAACAGTTTGCATAGTCTCACCTTGGCAAGAATCCAAACCTCAGCTTTCTGCTTTTTTTCTCTAACGTACCCTTAACTGTATTTATGATGTCAAGCTGCTTCCTACAGTGAAAGATTAAACTGATACTGAAGACCAACAACAGCCCAGGAAGGCTGAACTAAAGAAAAAAATTCATAGTTATGTTCCTGCAGTGGCTTATGATAAAAAAGTGCAACAAAAAAATAGTACTGTCATTGCATAACATATACCTCATTGTCATAAGTTATGTTATTTTCCTGTTCCTAGGATTTTATACTCAGCTAAGACCAACTGCGGCTAAATATTTTTAAAGAAAAACAACAAAACCAAACCCACAAACAACTAAACAGGACAAATATTTAGTCCAATAACATTGATTTAGTTCCTATCTTAATAAAAGGGATTATTTTTATCTTAAGTATTAATAAGTTGAACAGGAACCGAAAATGTTTTATTCCTTCATTTTTTAATGTTATACCTCTTAAGAGTGCACACTTCATCCTATAATGGCATACAGCTATGCCTGACTGAGACTAATGAAATGAAAGATAAGTAGTTCCAAATCCAGTATTTTATCTCCAGTGACCATGAGATGATCTAAAATTGAATCACTTGAGAGAAGTACTTTATTCTTTGCATTAACACCACACTTTCTCAAACTGAGAAGTCCCAAGCCCTACTCCCTTTTCATACTCAGCTACATATTGCTTTCCTCTTTGGCTGTATGTGATCCCAGCCAGACCTTTAACTTTAATCTGGGTGTTTCAGAATCAGAATATATGTTTTACTGTGTCTGTCAAAACTACTGTCTGTCACTCAGTGCATGCACAAAAAACTTTCTCTAACAAAGGTGTCTCCAGTTTACAAAATTCAAGTAGACTGGTTGAATAACATGAGAAGAAAGAGAAAGTCTAGAGGCCCAAGTCTGAAATTGGAACACAAAGAAAGATAAAAAATTTGAGCTCCAAAAAGACTGGAAGCAACTACAAAAGCAACAGAAGTTGTGGAAGATCTTGGACTTATACATGCATTACAGCAGCAATGATGATAAAAAGGTATTACGCTAAGGCACACTGAAATGTGTGACATACCGGTTCACTAGACCTGCCACAGACCTGGGTGGAAATAGCACTGGTGTTTCCAGCTTCCTATCAACATACCTGGCTAAGATCAATGAAAAAGTTTCTAGGATAACTTCCTGACTTCCAAATGGAAAAAATTTCCTCTGTTCTGATTGCATTTATTCCTCAAAAATGTTTTAATTTTGCACTTTGTAGTAAAATTTCAGATTAAGAGTGATTAAGTAAGGTATAAAAGACAGAACTGAAACAACTGGGTCCTCCTGATGGCTCCATTACACATCTCCTATCTAAGCTCTGTTTCTCAAGTCTCCATCTATAAAACGGGTGATGCTTCCCTGCTTGAGTGGAGTGATGATTTTCAAGAATTATTTCCTGTGAAAAATAATTCGAGACCTTCTAGGTAAAGACATGAAAGCACAATGTAATTTTTGTTCGCAAACAAGGTGACTTTAGTAGGTGTTTTGCCCCCTTCGGTGCATTTTTCTCTCCTGCATGATGTCTTCTTATTTTATTCTCATAGCAAAGCAAACCAGCACCTTTTGTGTCCTCCCAGCACAGCTTCAGATTGGACTGGGAATTGAAGTCATTTTGAGAAATAGCTTTTATTTTTCTTTCTGGGTCAATAAATCAGAGCTCTTCTGCATTTAACATGTATTATCACTTCAGAATCCCCCTTATCAGATCTATCATCTGCCACTTCCTGATTGATTGACATTTCCTATCCACTTCCAGGTCAGATACTCAAGTGATCCAAATCTTTTTGCAGCAGACTAAACAATATTACTTTTTTTTTTTTTTTAAAGATACACTTACCAACAGTCCTATTTGTCCACTTGTATAATTTGTGCAGTATTACTGCTTGTGTGGAAAAGAGACCTCTATTGAAATTAAATGACACAGTTCATAGAATGAATGACCCAGTAGGTTAGTTAGATGCAGTGACTTTCAGTGCCAGGCATTAATAATCACTTTTTTGTACATCAGCTTGTGACAGCTGCAACCGAAGGTTTAAAGCCTCAGAGCTTTCTCACAGAGATTGTGCCCTAAGCAGAGCCGAGCTGTCGGGCTGACAGACAGGAGTTGTATTCTTTGCAGGGGAAAAGATAAATAAAATCACAAGCCCTCTACTCAGTCTCTCACTCCCTTTATCTAGTCTTTACTTCTGCTTTTCTGAAGCTCTGTTGCTACTAGAATAGTTTGTAGAAATGGAAGGACATTAGTGTCAGAGGTGTCCAAAAACTGACACCAAGGAAAACTATCTTGTAATTCACAAAAACATGGGTGAGATCAGTGACTCATTGCCACTGAAGAGACGTAAAAGTTGCAAGGAGCATAACTTATGTGTATACATTGGCAAAATACATGTTGTAGAGATTCTTGTATTCTTGCCCTTAAAGTATTTGCATAGTTCAATGTGATCAACAAGTTTTTATTATAGAACTACCATGTCATCAAATAATGCATGTTATTCTCATATGATATGTTTTCTTTCTCTCATTTCATTTATTGTACTTCTTACAAAAATAAATGAAAAGAGAGTTGGTATTTGATTCCAAAAAGAGTTGATGTTTAGCTCTGTTTCCATAAGATAGACAAAATTCAGATAATGCTATTAGATATACTACATGACTGTGTTCCATCAGTTCTCACCCACACTTACTGGCTTTTCTAACAGTACAAGCTTTTCACTGTGTGTTATCCATGTAGGACACAATTTCTGAATTGATTCCCATATTGACTTTTGAACAAATTCAGATTCTCAAAAACCAGAGAAATCTTCCACTCTTCCTAGTATCACTCAAAACCTTTGAGTAGGTGCTATTTCTGTGCAAATACTGTATATAGGTGATGTTTATCTATTAACATGCGTAGGGTCTAAATCCATTGCATTCATCTTTTTCATGACAAAAAAATTACAATATAGTATATTTAATTCAAGCTAGGTGGGAATAAAGTTTTATAAAATAACTGGATTTCACTTCTATTGTTTAATGTCAGAAATAAAAATGTTTGTTAAGAAAAGGTTCAGTCTGGGATTTCTCCTTCAGTAATGACCGTATTTCTAGTAAAAAGGTTGTAACTGTGTGGTAAACTAAGGGTCTAATTCATCACTTCATTCATAGGAAGTTCCTGTTCTAGCTTCACATAAAGTCAGAGTGTAAATATTGCAGGAGAACTTTATGTCAGCTCGGTCTTCTTAATTAGTGTAGTTTTATGTAAAAATAAACAAGAAATGGTCATCAGGTCCAACATAGAGAGAAAGGTATTAGTGGAGGAGCCATTTCATGTATCTTCTTCTAACGGGAAAAGATTATTGAAGCTATATTTTCTACATTTCATGTGAATACACCAGTCCCTGGACTGTCATTTATTCCTTGTTTTCATCTTTTCCTTCTTTATTTTTTTATTTTTTGCAACGTCCATTCTCTCTGAAACAGGCAACTTGTTCACCAGCCATCGAGAATCCTAAGCTTATATTCACTTTAATGAGCAATAAAGCAGTAAAACCCCTCAATTTTGTAAAGATAGCAGAAAATAACTGATGAAGAAGGCATGTCCTATTTAGTAACCTTGGTATGCGTGTTAGGAACAAAATGCATAGAATGCCTCAGAAAACAGCAGAATGGTACTGGAGCTAAACAATTTTAATGTGACTAAAGGGAAAATAATATTTCTTTCAAATGGGGTCAGCGGAAGGAATGAAGGAAAACATTCAGGGGAAGTTTAATTATTTGAATTGTTGATAATTGCAAAGTTTCTATGCTGCCCCTTCCGAGGGAAATGGTCTTTACCTCCATTTCTCAAGTTGCCAGCCTCTTCTAATTTCTTTCGCTGTCCTTCTGTAAAAAATGAGCTCTTCAGCTGAAAAAAAGAATGCTTATATGTTCAAGAAATGCATCCAAACATTCATGTGTGAGTACCTAACCAGTGCAGTTTTCCTTTCAGAATGGCCCTTTGTTCCCTTTCCCATTCATCTTACAAGTTTTGTTTGAAAATGTAGATAAGTAAATGGAATGCCCAGTGTAACCTGCAAAAGCAGCAGTTAGGCATACTGTAAAATAAAGGTTCTGAATTTGATTTGCTGACCTGAGAACAAAAGTAGTAAACATCTCAGCAGACATGCACTTTCTAATTCTATGACTGCATTTAAGCCAGCCCTTCAGATAAAATAAACACGGTAGCCCTAGTGAGGTTGATGGATTTACAGTCATTAAAGAAATAGTTCATTATATTAAGCTAACAGTCAGTTCTGACATGAAAAAGTATTTGCCCTTTTCATGTATAGTCTTCTAATTAGCCTCAGTCTGAGGCATAGCAGACCCTTCTATGTTTTCCCTTGTCCAAAGAGCTACGTGGCCAAGCGTAAACAGTAACAGTCTATAAACCAAATTTGAGAGCAATTAAGACACAGAATATCATTTTGTGTATAATCAGAATATATTTTTGTCTTCAGAGTTTGCATTACCACAGCTTTGTAGGACATCACTGTGCAATAGATGTTTCTTTTTTTTGTTATTCTGTAAGACATTAATTGTCAGTCTTTTTGCTTGTTAGATACTTTCTTCTGAAGCCAGTCCATGTTTGTAACACAGGTGTGTTTCAAATTACAACACAAGAGCATGCACACTTCAGCTAGTAGATGCCTCTTCAGACAAGACTTGTGTCAGTAGAATCATAGAATCATAGAATATCTCAAGTTAAAGGGACCCATAAGGATAATCGAGTCCAAAACCCTGCTCCTTGCAGGACTACCTAAAACTAAACCATAAGACTAAGAGCTTTGTCCAGGCGCTCCTTGAACTCTGACAGGCTTGATGCCATGACCACTTCCCGGGGGGAGCCTCTTCCAGTGATTGACCACCCTCTCAGTGAAGAACTTTTCCTAATGTCCAACCTGAACTTCCCCTGGTGCAGTTCATTCCATTTCCTCGTGTCCTATCGCTGGTCACCAGAGAGAGGAAATCAGTACCTCCCCCTCTGCTGGTCGCCTTAAGGTAGTTGTAGACTGTGATGAGGTCACCCCTCAGCCTTCTCTTCTCCATGCTGAACAAGCCAAATGACCTCAGCTGCTCCTCACAGGTCTTTCCCTCGAGACATTTCACCATCTTGGTCACCCTCCTCTGGACACACTCTAATAGTTTGATGTCCTTCTTATATTGAGGTGCCCAAAACTGCACACAGGACTTGAGGTGGGGCCTCACGAGTGCAGTATAGTGTAAGTGGGATAATCACACTAAAGGTCCATTTCCTCCCTTACCAGTGAAAAGTCATGAAAGTCAAATGAAACCACTACAGGAGCAGAGTAGAGATGGCAGTAGGCTGCAATCACCTGTCCTCTTCCCTCCAAGAGCAGTGCCGGTGGTACTGTTTACCACCCTCTGTGTTCCTGTTCAAAGTCAAACAGGGTCTAAGAACAGCTCAGATTTTCCTGGAGGAAAACTGAGAGGCACGTGAAGAGAGCTGGGACAGAGGTGAAACACGGAGCGTAACCATCACCTCCCGTGAGCTGCCRCCAGAGCCAGGCTGCTCAGCCTCCCCTCTCTCCAGTAAGTCAATGTTTGCATGGCAAAGCATCCACAGGGTGCCCAGCTGGTACAGGCTATACCACCTTTCAGCTACCAGATAGACAAAGTCTTTTGGACCTGTTATCCTTTTCTTTATCTCAGTTTGACTTTTTTTTTAAAGAAATCTGGGCATGCAGGGACTGCATATAGTCACCCTGGTCTGAGGAACAGGATCTGAGTCCAAGCAGAAGGCACAAGAGCTTGGGGTCTTAAGACATTTGTGGAAATGGATGGCAGACTCTAACACATACGTGAATTCAACTCTGGTCTAAGTATGCTGGTTTTATACTCATGGGTATGGTTCAACTAATTATTATTCCCAATTCATATGCCCACTAACTGAAACTTCATTACAATTTCATATTTGGAAATTTTGATGAAGATGAGAGCCAGGGATGCATAGGGCTCCAAGTGTCATGTGTTACAGTTTCATTTTCGAACACAAATGCATCCAGCACCTAAAAATAACAAATGAAAAGTTATTTTCTTATCTCAGCATGTTAGTGTAACTTATGTGAACAGTACATATTAATTAGCAGAAAAATTTTCTATCTCCATTCAAAAGGGATTAAAAATATTTATTTGGGCTGCACTGTACGGGCTCTGCTGTGAACAGCTGACTGCCATAGATTAGATTATCATAGATATCAAGCTGTATTTTAATCTTTATACTTACAGTTACTCTGCCAGTCATTACTTACTCCATTTACAATGGGAAAAATTATGATCAACTCTAAATTCCCAAAATTCTTGGTTAAAACATATATTAAGGACTCATACCATTCCGTGCACGTAGAGTCACAGGCACAATTTTTTGGGGAAAAGTTAGTATTTCCCAGTAAGCAGTCCTGAATTCCTGAATGGGGCCTGTTCTATGTATTAAAGAAATTTTATACTTACTGCAATGTGAGCATAGTGAAAAATGAACACTGCTGCCATTGTCTTTACACTTTTGCTCCATATGTTATTTTTCTTCTTACCATTCTCTGAAAAGCACTTTGTATCCTGATTAATAATAAACTATAGCAAGTTAGATAGAATATATGGGGTTTGGTTATAATCTATTTCTTGGAAATTTTAGATTTTTGTTTTGTTTTGTTGGGTTTTTTTTTGTTTAGGTGAGGCAGGAATCTCACTACATCTTTCCACTTACGAACCAGGGTGTGATTTACGTCTCTAATCAGGAAAGCATTTAAGCCTATGTGCAACTTCATGCACATGTATGGGACATACTACATGATTGTTTTCCAATTCATATCCACTTAAAATAAGCTTGTTGGTATGCCTTAAGGCATGTCTTCCTTTGCCAGAGTCTGCACTCACACAAACTGGGACCTGACCCCTTTCTTCCTTACCTGCGGAGTCCCACTCACATCGTAGATGTGTTCCTCAGATTTTCTCTATAGCTCAATGTTATGTGCCAAGGCCCTACATAATCCATGGGAAAAGTTAGGAGCTTCAGAGATACCAGGGAAAACCTCTACACAGCAAGAAGGGAAACAGTGTAGGGAGAGATCAGCAATAGAAAATGCAGGAGGTGCAATCCAGTGCTCACCATGGCTAGCAGATTTCCTGCCCAGCTTGTTGCTCTCCTGCAGTCCCTCCACCAAGTGGACAAGGACTTTGGCTATCCCATGCACAGGGCCCAGGTTCAGGGTGCAGCTCAGGTCTTAGGTGGCTGGCTGGTGCAGGATGCTGAGTCTGAACCTTCCTAAGATGAGGAAAAGGAATAACAATCTCTCCGCTTTTGAGATATATTGTCCTACCACTTAGCCACCACATTTCCAACCCACACAGCCCTACTGTGCCAAGGTATATTTTCTTTAAAAATCAACGTTCTTCTCTGCAAGAGGAGTGTGTTCAAATTAGGCTGGCTTCTTGGTTTATCATTTTCGCATTTGTCCATATCTGTGCACTAGATAAATCAGTTGTATGCAAGTACATAGCCTTTTCATTAGCAGGCTCAGGCAAGACTAGGTGTTTAATTGTTGAGGCCAGGGAAAAAGTAGGATGCCAAGAGGTGAAACTATTAACGCCTAAGGAACTTTAGTTTTCAATGAGCAAGCATTTTCAGGATAGCCTGGACAGCTCTGGGGATGCAGGTGTCCCTGAAGAGTTTTTTGATAGTGATTTTGAGCACACATGCTTAAAATTAGCTTCAATATATTATGAAACAAAAACATATGTTGGTATGGACTAAGACGGTAGCAAAACAATTATAAGGCTATTAATTTTTTTAGGAGTCCCTTCACACATACATCTAGTCCATTCAGCTGTGGAGGTAGCAAACTGTCTCAAGCCTCTGAAAGATTCTCCATACAGGAGAACAGGTTGACAAGGAGTAGACCAATACACTGTTTACAGACATGTGCCAGTAAAGTGATTTCACAGCATTTGCAGCAACCATGCAAATGAAGGGTTAAGACAAGGCTAAAGAGTGTCCTGAATTTCTTTTTTTCTTCCTTAACCAGTCAATAGGTTCTTTCTTGTACATTAATCTTTCTGTCTTACTGTCTGTTATCATAATCAACAAACTAAAGTGTAAAGATATGTTCATGCTTCTCACAGAAAGATGTTACTATCCTATTCCAAAATGTTATTTATAGTATAAACTTTTCTTTTTCTATAACTAAAGGCTGACTATACTGGTATTTTACAAGAACATGACAAAATTGGGAAACTCTCAATTGAGAGCAGAGCTTTGTAGCACATATTAATGCATCTTGCTGTACAGAATCTTTCAGTTGTTACTGTGCCAGCCAGCAGAAACTCAGCAATCCTGTCATGGCAATTTTCAGCTATTCATCAACACAGTAATGCACACCCACACTTGGCATGGAAAATGTGGTGTGAAACAACAACAGATGATGGATTATGATGATGGTAAATAACAATGATAATGGCTATTGATTTTTTTTTGGAGGGACCCTTCACTGCATATTGTATGTGTAAACAGTGACACAAACAGCTGGTGTTACTAGATATGGTGAATTCGCATAAGGAAACTGGACATTTGCAAATCTTTTCATTCATGGAGGTCAGAAAAGTCAACTCTGTTTCTCATATGAATAGAGATTAATGTATCCTGTATTGCTTTTCTTTGCACTTTTTTTTTGGTTGGAAACTGTAATGGTGCTGTGAAATTATATTTAGTAAAAAACTGGCAGATGTGATAATTTCAGGCATCAGAATGTTGTAACCATGATTTAGATATTGAACAGTGTGAGGCTAGGTGAGTTTGTACCTATTTCCTAGTGATGAAAAGGGAAGAAAGTTCCACCTGGATTATGGGAAGGCAGATATTTGGTAAGAAATAACTGACCTTTCTAGCCACTTCATATTCCTTTATTTTTAAAAATTTGCATGTGGCACGTATCTAATGTGCCCCAAATGTGCAGCCAATAACATGTATAATCTGATATGGGGTAATAGTACCTAAAGCAGCATTCAAAGCCAACATGCGCTTGGCTAACATGTGCTCCAGATGAGATAAAAATTGACTGCTGTTAAATGTGAGAAATTAAAATGAACACCAGTTTTCTTGGTTAGCTCCCAGACTTACCAAGCTGTAACTTTAATGATCCGTCCTATCTGACTTCAGAGGGATTGCTTAAAATGAAAGTTGTGAGTAAAAGTTTAAAGTATTAGAGCTTCAATAATAATGTAGGATATGGAATTTATCTTTTATCACTTCACATTCACTCTGCCTGTTAATTCATTTGCGTTGGGTTTACTGATACTACTTCATATCCTGGGCAACAGCAGCGATTTCCATCCTATCTGTAAATTATAGGTCTAGATTTTCCCTGCAGTGTGTAGTCTCTTTTTCAATGCACTGAGGTCTAATGCTGAGTTGGGGCAATGTGCTTCCTCCCTTGCTTACACTTGCACAGGATCTGAAGAGAGATAGGAAGAGGGTTTTGGCTCTGGAAAGCCTGGAGTCTCATTAGGTGATGGAAGGCAGTTTCCACCACTAACATGCCACACTGAAAATGTGCTCAGCACAGAGGGGCAAAAATTCAATCCACCCCAGCAACCAAAGGCAAAAGATGTGTAGCCACCCAAACTGCTAACGTCAGCCCCTGAACCTTTGAAAATGTTGGCCCCTGTGGAGTAGAGCCAGATTTCCCATGTTAAATGGAAAGCAAATATGTTAAAACAAATGCAGCATTTCCCCACCTCCATGGGAGAACAAAGACATTTGACTACAGCTCTGCTGGTGGCTGATTATATATTTTTATGGATCTTTCAAAGTGGCTGGAATCTTTGATGTATGATCATTTCCTTTGAACTCTAGGAAAACTGCAAGCTTGTTTATATTGCTGATTTCCATCTACTACTTCTGTTGTATTTCCTCACACAGTACACAGGGGAGGAGAGACCTTTCTTTATATGACAGAAATTTCCATTTGAAAAAGGGTACAGACCTGTGTTTAAATTATTTCTTTATGTTGGCGATAATAACAAGATGATTTTCTTATACTGAACTACCACTTTATGTTTTCTGATATGAGGGAATAATGGCTTGCTAAAAGGTAACTCTGACTGTATATATTCCTGAGGGCTAGCTGAAATCTCAACAAATTTTTCTGTGTATCTTGGAAGACAAAAACAAGCCAGAAAGGAGAAAGCAGAGGCTAAGCACTGCCTTGTCTCAGACTGGCTTTTAGCTGTCAGCTGGGAGGAAAAATGCAATGGGAAAGAGGAGTGAGAAAGAAAGAAAAGTAAAGGAATAAAAAAATCAAAGAAGTAAATAMTCATCCGGCTTCCTGTCAAAGCCCACAGAATTCCAATCTGGGAGATATGTAGTTCTATGAAACTGAAATTACTCCCTCCCATTGAATTAGTTTGTCATATCACAAGATACAACACAGCTGTTTAGTAAGAAAGTGATCTTTTATTATAACCGGAACAAAGCAGAAAGTGTGCATGAAAAGGCACACATGTAAGGGTTTGATGTGGATGGATCAAGTTTTTGATTAAATGGTCTCTAGGCCTGTCACAGACTTCACACACTATTCTGTGTGTAGTCCCATTAAACCAAAAGGGTCCTATCTGAGTTAAATGTAGGTTTAATTATTTGTGGGTGGTGATCATGTTTTCAAAAGTATAAAGAATTTTGAAAAGTCTCACTAAGTCAGTGGGAAGTAATGAAGTTTTTTGGTTTTTGAAAGCCAGCTGTTCACTAAGTAGTCAAATTTTGGTTCCTAATTTTAAAAATGACCTTTCAGACACATTCCATTTAGCACGTGTAGTGAGGTTGTTTATATATCATGTAACACCATATTTTTACTGAGGTATTCCATAATGGACATCTCCGTCTTCTGAAAACTTTCATCATCAACAAAAGAATCTCAGATCAGATGAGAGAGATAAAAAACTATTTTGCCTACGGACCTTAATTACTATATTGCTTTCGTGAAAAATCTGTAACGTTACCGTGTTTTCAAGCAAAGACTGACATTTTGTAGCTGGTCCTCTCTGGAAAAAAAAAAGGGGAAGCTAAATGTCAGCTCAGTTGCAAGGCTGTGCAAGTAACAAACCTCAAATTGCAAGTGCTCAGCAGCGCTTTGTTAGAAGTTGGCAGCTAAATTTGCCAGAGATTTCTGCTGCAGCAAAGCTGTGCCAGTGTAGCGCACCGGGGGCTTAGCAAGACAGCCTTGCAATTCTTCCAACTGGCAGCCAAGACAGGTTAATTGTGAGCAGGAAAAAGAAAATCTTCACAGTCCTCCTTCCTAACAAGTGGGAGAGTGAAGTGGGAAACCACAAATCGGAGCAGAGAGAGAAAGCAAGGCCAACAAACGGGAACAACATGAAAGCAGACTGAGGAAGATACAGGAGAGCTGGGAGGAGGTGTTGCAGGGAGGCAAGGGCAGGGCAAGGGTAACAAGCTGTGAGGGGCCAGGGCAGAATTTGTGATGTGTCAAAAGGTTTCTTTCTACCCTCAAAGGTTTGGGTAATGTCCCCAAATCCACAGATTTCTTTATTCCTGTACTGCTCTCAAGTAGGTATGGAAAATGTGTATCAGGCCTCCTGGGATCTAGGTTGCACTTGCTGCCAGTACTGGTGCTAGTACAAATAGGAGAGGGTTGTGATTTGCATCTCATCTAAAGGATTTCAGTCTGCTGACGTAGGAGTCAAAATTATTCTTCATGATAGAATTCTTTTTTTTTTTGTCTAATTTGTATTTCTTTCTAACCTTAGGCTGCCCTCAGAAACACGAAACAGGCATATGATTGTACAATTAAAGGTTCTACCAGAAGATGAATACAAAAATGGGAAATGGAGATTACCTGTGAATAAACTTAACTGTGAGAGTCTTTAAGTTTTAATGTCTTTACTTTGCAGCTTTAATAATTTTAGAGCTGTTTTTTTGTCCCCTGGCATATGTGTATTTGTAATCAGAAAAATTTATAGAACTGCTTAGTAACTGCTACTCAAACACTTTCCTTTTCCCATCTTTACCCATAGAATCAGGTGACTTTCCTGAACATGCCTTGGGGACATATACACAATGAATGAACAGATTTTGTTTTCTCAGTTAAATCATTCATAAAATTAAAAGCAGAGTACTGCCTTTTACTTTGATATGTTTCAGTTGTTTCACATGGCTTTAAGTTTGAACACTTCTTTTTTTTTTTTTTTTTTTTTTTTTTTTTTTTTACCAATCTGCCTGCTGCTAATTCTCAGCTTGTGGCAGAGGAACTGAGACATGAACATATGCTCTGAAAGAGAGACTCTTTCACGTTTGGATTTGAGAGAGTTTCGTCACTCCTTGAGCCCAATAACATCACAAATTAATTCCTTTTGCTTGCAGTGACATCTGTTGGTGAGGGCAGAGCTGATTAACTGCGGGGCTGGCTTCATTGATGGCACAGCCCACAAGCTGTTTTTAAATGCAGCAGATGTTTCTTCTCTCTTCCCACCATCTTATTTCCAAGAGAGTGGAAATGTTTTTGGAGAATTGATATAAACCTTGTTCATGCAGATAAATTAAATCTACCATTGCTGCTAACTAAAGTGCCTAAATGGCCACTGGGCCAGGGTTATTAATCACTAAGAAGTCCATAAACACAAGGACAATTCCTTTTTGCATAACCCAAAAAAGCAAAAAATAGATTGGTATAATGGAAATGTATTTCTGGCAAGAAAATATTATTCCTCAGTTAGTATGTGTGCACAGCATAATTGTCCCCTACCTTCTTGTAGATCTCTGCACTGAGACAAAGGAAAAGAATATGAAAAGGGCTGGTTCTTCAAAATTTGGATTATAAGCTTTATTAAACCAAAGAAAACAGTAACATTCTTAAGATTCTCAACATTTTTCTTTTTTTCTTCCATAACTTTTTCTCATCTGATCTTTTGTTACTGCACTAAAAAAAAAGTATATATTGGCTCACAGTTATATTTATATTTATCATCCACAGTTGACTTTAACATTAAAAAAATCACCATCCTACAAACAAATATGCACAAAGTTTTAGATAGGAAATTTCAATTTCAAAATCTCAGGTAACATTGGTTTTTTATATGTAATAAACGATATGACAGAAAACAACTGGTCTTTACTTTTGAGTCAAAACTGAAACATAAACTTCTGCTACTCTTGGGCCACATTGACATCATCTTCTTCCGTTTCTGGAAAGATACATTTGTTCATTTTTGTGTACTCCTCTTTACAGTTTCTATTATGGAAATATTTTGGCAAAAAATACATGACTATCTCTTCAAGAAACAAGTTTGTGGCACCTTTTGAAAGGAAAATAATATCTAGGACAATTACTTAGTTTCACTTACCTACAGTAAGAAGAATGCCACAATTTGAGTAAACTGGAAAGTGTGTCAATTCACCCACTTTCATTTTTGCAAAGGAGAAGTTCATGTTTTATTCTTAATTTTTTCTTGGAAGAAACATGTAGGGTGTAGTGGGATTTGAGAAAACATTCTGGAAAAGTGACGCATTGTTGGACAGTTACAGATTGGCAACACTATTTTCATAAACTTCAAAACAGGTAAAAGCAGATTCATAAATGCATTACAAGTCTATTTTAACTTAGTACACTGTGTGAAACAGACTATGTCTAGGCATAAAGAAAGAGTTGACTTCTGTGCTGTTATTCAGCTTCTGCACTGATATTTCATTATATATGTGGGGTTTTTTTCTTTATATGATTTTATTTTTTCCCTCAAAATTTTAAGCAGAAGCCATTTCTTGTTTCTGTGATTACCAGTTGAGTGGGACAAGATGTACAGCCATGGCAGTCTCACACAGAGTCATGTTCTGCAGCAGGATTAGCTCTCTGAGGCTGTGTTTAATAGTCCCTGTCTGTTATTAGCTTTCAGCTCACACAGTAAAGGTGCAGCTTCTAAACACTAGCCAACCATCTCTGATGGCCCACAGCATACAACTTCAAAAAAAAAGTGGGGGTGGGGGTGAAGTTGTAGGGGTAAGGAGTCAACATCAGCTTAACAGTTCCCATGGTCTCAGGCCCATGATGCTGAGCATGGTACATTCATTGCATCCGAGCCCCAGTGCACGAGTAAGAGGCCGCACATGGGAAGAATGCGCATGTTCTTTTTACCATGTGCATATGGCAAACCACTCTGAGCAAGAAATACAGCTAGACCACTCAAAAGCAGTTGAGGTTTTTGTAAAACTCTTCCATTGTTAACCTCTGCTACAAATTACTGACATACGCTTTAATCAAAAGTCAAGAGCAGGGGAGATATAAGAATCCATTCACCATTTCAAAACGGTGCATGAGAAACAGGTAACACTGACAGCATAGCAATTTGCTATAGAGAAGCACTGACAGCTTTAATTTGCTATAGAAAAGTTCACAGCCCCACTGAAAACAAACAAACAAACAAACAAACAAAAAATCCTAACCCACAAATGTAAAAAATGTTCATCTATTCTTGTAGAAGATTTTTCCTTAAACAAGTAGCATTGATGAATGCTACAGCATTGTCCAATTTAATTCTCAGTCCACTGGCAGTTAATTGAGCTATGATCTAATGCAATTGATTTAACTGTAAGTGCATTGGCTATGATACTGGGTGATTTCAGGTTACTAATGTAATCAAAGCCCAAGTTCCCTTCCAGCATGGATCTCCTTAAGACATTGCAGAGTTATTGAAGATAAAAGCTGGCAAAATATGAAAACAGGGCACCAAGAGAAGGCAGTGTTCTTTATTCATATATGTCCTGTGGGATCATCTCTACAATGAGCTGAGTCATTGACAATGTCTTTGTCTGTCCCTCCTAAACTTAACAGTTTAAATACCCAACAGATGGTCAAATGTACCAAAAAGAGCTGATCCATTTTCTGGGAGCACATGTTTATACAAATGCTAAGGTGTCTAAGTGCCTGCTGAAATGGGATATTGACATTCATTTTTTCCAAACAGCCATAGTTATGGGGGAAAAAAAGAAGAAAAAAGCCTACTAAAGTCACATAAGTATGTCAATAAAATGAAATTAAAATGACAGAAGGCTTGATAACAGGTTCACCATCAAGATATATCACAGACAATGTTTTCAATCATAATACTGTTCAGCACAAATTCTCATCTGGATACTTGAAAGTGCTGTTGATTTTTTTAGTATGATCCTGTTCACAAGAAGACAGATGTCAGGAGATTTTATGGAATTGCTTTTTAGCCATTTAACCATTGCTTTTTTTTTTTTTTTTTGGCTTGGAACTTATTTTAAATGGCACTAAATTTAGACCCCTGGATTTGATAACTTAATTTACTTTCCCACAAGAAGAAACTCTACCTATTTTTAAACAACTTGAAAACCTTTACTCAAGTTTTGATAACATAAATTAAGGCTAAAGTTTTAAAACTACATTGAACTCATACATGTGGACATTATGTAGAATTTTCTAGTGTGCTTAAGCAGAATAGGCCCCTAAGAGGAATCCCAGGGTTCCTATCTCCCCCTGTACTCTTGTTTCAGGCGCTGTTGTCATGGTTTTGCAGCTACTTGCTGAAAAAAACTAGGGGATAGTTTGCATGAAATTTCATTGTGACTGTTCCAAGGCTCTGAACATTCTCCCTGAAAAACGGAGTGTTGTGGTTTTTTTCAGAATGGATGTTTGGAAAAAGTTCAAGTATGGTGAAACAGCAAAAAGGTACATGACTGGCCATGTAGCCTGTGTGTTTAATACATCTGAGATTTATGCCATTCCACTTTATTGTGGTCACTGTGCCTGGCATGGGTAACCTTTCAACACAAGGAAAAATCAGAATAAAGCAACGGGACTGAAAAGGCAATGCAAAGGAATATCGCTGCTGTTTGGTAAGCATTGGGAAGTCTGACTTGTAAATGCATGATTCCACTACCTTTCTCAGTTACCCAATACACAGTCTGAGAGAAATGGGGGTTCAAAAGCCCCTTTCATCCTGTGGGACCACGTACCCCTCTGCTGAGCCCTGAGGCTCCAGGTTAGCCGCCAGTGGTGCAGCAGAAGGGGCACCCTCCCAAACACCCCGCCCAAGCTGCGGCTCCTCTCTGCAGCCGGAGACCCCCCTCGGCATGTCCCTGGGCCCGGGGAGACCCAGGGGGACCCGCTCTCCTCTGCCAGGTGCAGGGTGCTCACGGAGGAAAGGAGACGGCAGAGCTGCCCCACCGGCAACGCCCGGGTTCCTTGGCAAGGCCAGGCAACACGTGCGTGCTGGTCTGTTCGGCTAGTGATGCTGGCTTCTCTTTCATAGCTGAAATGTACAGAATTCCTCCAAGATGGGGATGAGGCAGCCTCCGGTACCTGCTTTCCTTTCCGCCAAGTCAGCCATCGCAATGTTACTTGCTCGCGAGCTGGCTGAGAGAGCTGAGTGTCTGAGGCTCTTTCCAAACACAACTGCATAAGATCAAAGGCTGAAAAACAAACCCAGAATAATTGACAGAAATTGTCAGCAATTTTATCCAAAGAGCTACCACCACCAGCAGTCTCAGATTTCTGTGAGTCTTTTTTGAGCCATACTCTTACCAACTTTAGATTTGAAATTTTTCTCTATCTTTTAACAGTTTCTCTTGTTCAGATTTTTTTGCATTTGTTTTGTTTAGTTCCCCACACACACAAAAAAAAAAAAGAAAATGAAAACTCATTGTTTTTTAATTCCCTTCCTTTGTCAGCAGAAAAGATAAGCATTCCTCTTCTGTGAGGTCTGAAAATGGCTTTGGCATTTTCAAGATGTTTTGAAAGTACTCTCTTAAATCCATGATCCATTCTAGGTAAGACGAGTGTGAATTACTTCCAAAATACAAACTCACAACCTCAAATTTCATGGATAAATATAATCTGTATAAATACAAAAATTACCTTGCATACTACATATCGGAAAGAGAGAGGGATGTTACCCATCACGTAACAGACAGATTAAGTAAGAGATGGGTTTGTGCATATCCGGGTGTCTTTTCCCCACAGGTCATATTGACACCAAAACAGACAAGGAGATGTGAATAGGCCGCAACYATATTTTTTTAGCCTGATAAGATGATACAGACAGAGATATTTCTATTGGCTAAATGCCACCACTTGCCAGAAAAGAATGAAAGGAAGGGAGCACTCCATATAGACTCATAGGCTATGGTGTTAAGCACTTTTGATGTAAAAGTTCAGAAAATGATGTTGTTTAAGGTTTCTGAAGTAGTCAAAATTAATTTTCAAACATCACATTATAGTTTCTGTGTTAAATTACATAACTAATAATTCAGTACCCATATTATGCTTTTTTCAAAGATACGTTATTAAATATAACCTATTCAATTTTATTTTTCTCATCATTTAAGTGGATAAAGTCAATGATATATTAGGAACAGTTTCAACTTTAAAATATGCAGTATAATTATGCATGCAATTACATGAAAGAGTTGAGGAAATACAAGAAAAGTAATAGCAACTGTGCTGAGACTTCAACAATATTGTCAGCCGCATCTATCCACCCTCAGAAGGGGCTGGGGGCTTCTGTAGTCACCAGAATAAACTAATGTTAGAAAAGGTTAAATCCAGCATGATCTTTTTCCCTTGAGCCGTGAATATTCTTCTTTTAGAAGTGTGAATAATAGTGATACTATCCTTAATTTCATGCATATTTATGAAAAGAAATGTATACTTAACTGAAATCATGGTACTAAATTCCAGTAGGGTCCATAGAATGTGAGCAGGTGTTTAATTTTCTTAATTAATATTCCTCACTTAACTCTTCTGACATTTAGCCATCTGACCATTTATGAGTGAGGAGAGAGAGAAAGAAAAAGAAAAACTAGGTCCAAAAAAGTTCCCCAGACCAGCGACTTTTTGGTAGTTTCAATTTATCCAGCTTAAATCTTTTGAACCCAAGTCGCCTACAAAGATGGAGCACCACCACCTCTAAGAAAGCATTAGCTTTGTCATGTACACTCCTTCTTCAGGTTGATAGCAAGTGCTATCTTGCACCTGATTAAGTTATACTTAAAGTGATCTATTTACATTGCATATACACTAGCAGTGAGTTTTCAACACATGGGTATATTTGTGACGAAAACAGAAAGTATCGAAAAATTATTGCGATTCACACACAGATGAACTTAGGAACTAAAGAAGTAGTGAGGAAATACTGCCATATTTTGGGTTGGCTCCTACAGTTGAGGCAATTCTAGTTCCCAGAAAAATTCAAGGCTATAAGGGCATGAGGCCAATATAACTCCTTTCACGTGAACTCTCTTTTTTGAGGTGCAAATACTCTCGCCTCCAGGATTTCTCATTTTCTAGTCAGGAAATGATATAGAAAAAACCCCACAGTAACTCTACTGAAATCTCACCAAAAAGTCAAAAAGAGTATTTATCTCTGGAATCTCACAAGAACAAACTTTGTCAGAAAAATTTGCTGCAATCCAATGAATACACCCACTGTTTATACAGGTGGGCTCCTGCTGCTTTTTGCAGAGAGAGGAAGGACTCTTTCACACCAGTTCTGACAAATTCTGGTTCTTTTCAGTAGCTCGGGTTTACTGGGGGAGGAAGCTTGAGGATGGGGTCAGGAAACTTTTGTTTATCAGTCATTCTGAGAGAAATAAAAGACCATGTCTCGGCAATTTAGATATTCAGTAAATTGTTCATTCATTCTACRTGCATTGAGTTCCCCGATTGTATTTGCTAATGTATAGCATTCTAATGCTGGTCTGCAGGGCTGATGGACAACGACATGATAACATACAAAACCTTCCGTTTTGCTGTTGTTGATATTTTTTAACACTCCACCCTGCCAGTTAAGACAAGGTTTGTTTGCAGCCATGCTAAGGGGGAACTGCAAAACTGTGAATTATCTGAGTAACATTGGAACAGTTTTACCTTGAAATGTAATAAAGTTTTAATTTGCATAAATGTTTGATACTTAGCTAGAATTTGAATTTCACATAAATTCATTTGCTACCTCAGGATTAAAGCACTTAGTTCCACAAATCTTTTCCTGTCTCTCTGTCTCTGCCTCTCTCCTCCCTCACAATTGCCACTTAAAATTTTAGCTGAAGACAGTAGCTCTGAGGATAAGAACAACAAGTACCACCAGAGGAACGAGACAGTTGCATCAAATCTCCATAATAGTGAACAGTCCTATGCTGCTTAATCCTAGGCCTTCTACCACATCTGCACAAAGCAGAGTATACTTACTTTTTAGAAATACCTGACCCAGTCCCATTTTATCAGAGTACAGTTTGCACATTTCCAGGACACATTACCCTTTGTAATGCTCTGGGAGATTTTGCAATGTATGACATTTCCAGCAATCAAAACTTGGATCAGGCAAACATTTCTGCTCTCAATTTCCATTTGTTTATGGTTGGATTCTACTTGCTTTTTGTTTCTTTGTTTTTCTGGAGTGTGTTTCTGGGAAGACAGGAGGTTCTTGAACCTGACAAGACATTTAATCTGAGCAATTTGCTCAGAAAAGGCAGAACARAGCAAAGCTCCAGCAGCTAATGTCACAGGCAAGGGTTTTGATGATACTAAACTGGAAGTCTCATTAAATAATAAAGGACAATGTAAAATGTAATCAGATTCAGAATGACTGGAGTCATTTAGGTACCTGCATAATAGAGTGCGAATGGAGTTCACTATAGATTCAAACACATTAGTAAATTCTAGGGTAAAGGACCACAAAATATGAAAGAAATAGTAAAGCATGTTAATAAATCAACAAGGAAATAGATTTCAAGGAAAGTGTAGGAAAATGCTGTACTAAAAAATATTAGACTGTCAGCTGCAATGAAGAAAACAGCCACGAATCTTTCTTGGAGAATATTCAAAAGAAAAGGTCTAACATAAAATAAACACCGCAAAGAGATATGTATAGTGCTTCCCACCATGAATGCGGTTATCTGTCATATCATCATGCCTCCTTTGATTCATGTTATAAAAAAAGATGGAGAAAGTAGAAATTATTCTTGCTAGGGAAGAGGAAGAAGATTTTACAATGTCTTAATTTCAAGCTTTTGAAATTGTAAAGGGATTGATAATATTGATCCCCATTGTACTTAGCAATTATGCTTCTGCCTTGGAGAAGTTTGCAATCTGAGGATTAGTGAATCACTGAAATATATCATAGGCCCCAAACTGCTTTTTATTCAAAAATCAATTCTGAAAAAGAGAAGGTTTAAGCAACTACTTCCTTCTAGATTAGGTCTTCTCTCTGCTGTTTTCCAGGCTTGTACTTGAACATGTACATTTTAACCCTCTCATTACTGCCATACACCCTGTCTCATTTTCATCACTTGAAGTGAATGGATACCATTTTTTCTGGTTCTGACTTTCATCTTAAAGTGGAATATCTGAAAATAAACTGGCATGGTAACTAGAAAGCAGCATCTTGGAGGTCCTTACAATTTATTTTTCAGGTATAACAGGAAAATGAATACCCAGAGGGGTGGGCTAGTAGCTAGAATCACTTCTGCAAGTGCAAACTTTCCAAATTTGCACACTAAAAATTTGCACCAGCTTTGCACTCTGCTGACACTTGGGCTACAGCCTGTGCAATGCCGGAGGGATTCGTGTGTGGAATTACGTCACACTTRTGTAAGGCTCTGCCACAGGGTAGAGTGACAGGGTAGATCAGTACCAAAAAAACATTTTGGACGGAAAATCCTACAGACTGTTCTATACAGGTTATAAGAATGTTCTTGTCTTTTAAAAAAAGAGAAACGTTCAAACACTTCTGTACATCATTTTGGAGCCCTCACAGGTGTTATTTTGCAAGAAGATTGCAACAAAAGGGCTGTAGTTAGGATGAAGTGATAACTTACAGGAGAGGCAAGGGCTGCAGCCAAGGTTGCAACTTTTATTAGACCAGGGGATGGAGCTGGGAAACCCATAACCTTAGGGCAGAGAAGGGCAGGCTTGAAAAGAGGCAGCAGACTTTAGCAATCACTCTGGATATAGACGTGGTTATTCAGGTGGACAATGGGAGGAAATGATGTGTACTAGAGCGGAATAGTAGCAAAGGAATCAGCAAACACATTAGCGCATATATTAGAAAAGATCCAGGAGCAGCTTTTTCTTTTGTTTTTGAAGACAGAAGCAGTATGTCTGTGGTTCACCCTATCCAATAGCATCCAGCTGCTTTTTGCTAGTTGTTATTGTCCTCTGAGTTGCTTCGAGCTTGAATGCCATTTAAAGTGATCCAGAATTTGAATTAAGTTCTCAAAAAACAGCAACCATTTGGTAGCTTTATGGCACATAGGACACACCGAAGAAAGTTGCAGGGGTTTGTCCCAGCTTGGCGGAGGAGTGTGCTCTACAGACAGCAGCTGGCGAGGAGAATCATTTTGTTTCCAGCCTAAAATGAGACTCGTAAGAGGAAAAGTGCTTCTCATAGATCAACTTCCTTACAGCAATAGCCATTCAGAATCAAGCGTTTTCTTTTTGGTTGTTAGATATTAAGATTCCTCTTTTCCAACCACTTAATCATCAGCGGTAATCCTCTCTACATTGCGATGGGACTTTTGAAAAGGTATGTTAGACATGGCATTTCCTGGATTGGAGGTGAAAGGACTCTTGTCCCTCTACCAAGCTTCCTTTAATTGTTAAAATAAGGTCCTCACCTGAGGCTAAGCAACAAGCTTGTATTCCATAAATGAATAGGGACACTTTTATTTTTTTTAGCTTGAGTGCTATTGTAACAACTACTTACTAGACTGTGGTAGTCTGGGTGCAATCATTTSTGTTGTGCCCCCTCCGAAGGGGTACTGGCCACTTCATTATCYGTAGTTTTCTAAAACTACAAATTGGATGTGTATATGCATGTAATAAATCAAGTAAGGAAATATTCTTTTGGAATTTTTTCTTGAAGATTCAGAATTTATCTTGGATAGGCTTATGCATAAATGAAAAGTAGGCATTTGTTTGTCTAGGATTACCTTTGGTCTAGATGCATCATATTATGCAACAATAAAACTGTATTTATTAATGTTTTTTGGGAAATGACTGTCTTTTTTTGATGTTGATGACATTTGGCTTCCTAATTCTAGGAAGGAAGAGTTATAAAGGAAAAAATCCCACTCCTTTAAAAATACATTAAATATTTTCTTTCTGGGTTATGCTGGTTATACTTTGGCTAAATATGCCTTAGGCCCATAGTAAATGTCTCTTTTTTTCAAAAAGTCTTTTTTTCCCCTTTTTTAATAATGGTAAGATTTGCTAAGACTTAACTGCTGAATAAGCATTATAGCTGTACCAATTCAAGAAAAAAAGTAAAATAGTAAGAACTGACTTAACTAACATTTCAGATATAGTGTAACATCTCTGGCATCTGCTCAAGTTCAGAAGGAATAATGAATGAAATTGTTCAAACTTTAGAAGACAAATGCATTTTGTTAAATAAAAACTATAAGCAATCATTCTGGAAACCATCAGCTCCTAAGAAGTGGCAAAGTGAGTCATAATTAATAATTTACAAAATCATTTTAGGATCTTAACATTATTTCTGCTGTTTAATTTACTCTTATTTTAACAAGTGAATTAAGGGTTCTACTCCACAATCACCATAAATTCCTCTTACAATAAAGGAAACATAAAACTACAGTTTTTGAAGATGCAATACAGATTTGAGTGTGTGTCACAGTTACAAATATTTTCTACTGTTCCTTCTGGCAAGCAAAGTATCTAAGTAGCTCAAAATGTACAATGAAAGGACAGACATACTGTATTCTCTGAGTAACCATTGCTTTTAGAACTAGTTGCATTGCTGGTAAAAACTGTGTTAATGGATGTTCTGTTGGTCAGCATGGGGTTTATATCCATGACATTTGAGGAAGAAAGGTCTTCTTAAGAGGATTTATGGTAAAGCAGAAGGAAAAGGCTTGGGGGTGTGGGCTCTCTTTTCCATTGGTAGTTCATTTGACCACTATCTAGTACTAGCTCTGAAGCTGGATTTCTGTGTAAAACTCTTTTAAGTATATTTATTTTTATACAATTATGAAACACTGGAAGGAAAACAGACATTGAACTAAAAATCAGTAAGAAATTTTAATTAAAAAAAAATTGAATAAGAAATCCTTCATTCATGTTAAGATTCTGCTAAAGGTTGATCTACCCACAGGCAAACAATTGCAAACATTTCAGTATCAAGACACAAGAGTCTGGGTTTACACACTGTGATGTGGTGGTGAAAAGCCTGTGGTGTCTGATAGTACAAAGTACCATCATTCATTGAAATGAAGTGATGCTCTGCAGAGGGATCTGGACAGGCTGGATCGATGGGCCGAGCCCAATTGTTTGAGGTTCAACAAGACCAAGTTCTGGGTCCTGCACTTGGGTCACAACAACCCCAGGCAACGCTACAGGCTTAGGGAAGAGTGGCTGGAAATCTGCCCGGCGGAAAAGGACCTGGGGGTGCTGGTCGACGGCCGGCTGAACAGGAGCCGGCAGTGTGCCCAGGTGGCCAAGAAGGCCAAGGACATCCTGGCCTGTGTCAGAAATAGTGTGGCCAGCAGGAGTAGGGAGGTGACTGTGCCCCTGTACTCAGCACTGGTGAGGCCGCACCTCAAATACTGTGTTCAGTTTTGGGCCCCTCACTACAAGAAGGACATTGAGGTGCTGGAGCCTGTCCAGAAAATGACAACAAAGCTGGTGAAGGGTCTGGAGAACAGGTCTTATGAGGAGTGGCTGAGGGAGCTGGGGTTGTTTAGCCTGGAGAAAAGGAAGCTGAGAGGAGACCTTATCGCTCTCTACAACTACCTGAAAGGAGGTTGTAGAGAGGTGGGTGTTGGTCTCTTCTCCCAAGTAACTAGCGATAGGACGAGAGGAAATGGCCTCAAGTTGCACCAAGGTAGGTTTAGATTTAACATTAGGCAAAATTTCTTCACTGAAAGGGTTGTCAAGCATTGGAACAGGCTGCCCAGGGAAGTGGTGGAGTCCCTATCACTGGAGGTGTTCAAAAAACGTGTAGATGTGGCACTTCAGGACATGGTTTAGTGGGCATGGTGGTGTTGGGTCGAAGGTTGGACTTGATGATCTTAGGGGTCTTTTCCAACCTAAATGATTCTATGATTCTATGATTCCATTCTATGAAGTTAATGAAGCATTGACAATTTACACCAGTCAACGACCTTCACCTTGGCCCTAAATGTATTTGTATGTTGGAGAGTAAGTGAAATCCCACATTTAGTGGCTGTAGCTGGTTTTTGTTGTTTAATTAGAATAAACTTCCTGTTTGAGGTTGCTGGTGAAGAGGAGTGGTCAAAGTCTTACTCTATGATCTCTTGAGTGCCTGTAGCTCTCACTGCCCACATGATTGCTTTTTAAACCCTTGAAACCTGTGTCAAACACACATGCCAACTAATTAATTCTGGTTTTTTGATTTTATTCGTGCCATTGGTAAGCAGCTGTGGAACATTTATTTTAGAATATTTATCTTTGATGTGAAACACACTGTTCTAGACTCCAGAAAAGGACATCTTTAAACAGTAAGATTAATATGAATCAACATAGTCTCCAGAAAAAGACCTCTTGAAACAGAGAGATGAATATGAATCATCAGACACCCTTGAGATGATAAAGGCAACCGTATATACTAGCAAGAATGCAAACAAGGGATGATAGGAATCACAGAATGGTAGAATAGCCCAGGCTGGAGRGGACCTCGAAAGATCATCTCATACATTTCATGGGGAAGGGAGCCTAGATGAGATTATCTAGCACCCTGTCCAATTGCATCTTGAAAACCTCCAGCAGTAGGGACTCCACCATGTCACTGGGGAGGTTGTTTCAGTGAATGTTCTCACTGTAAAGACTTTCTTTCTTATATCAAGATGAAACCTTTCCAGGTGCAACTTGTACCCATTGCCCCTTCTCCATGAGACTCTTTGAGAAGGGAGAGCCTTTGTTCTCTTTGTAGCCATCCTTTAACTACTGGAATACTGTAACGAGGTTCCCTCTGAGACTTCTCCAGGGAGAAAAGATGTACCAATTTCAGTCTTTCATCATAGGGTAGCTTCTCCAGCCCTTTGATCATCTTCTGTCCATGTCTTTCTTGAATTGTGGGGACCAGAATTGGACTCAGTACTCCAGGTGCGGCCTGACAAGAGCTGTATAGAGTGGGATGATCACGATTCTGCCTCTGCTAGTAACGCTCCTATGGACGCAGCCCAGGACCTGACTTGCTTTTGTTGCTTCAGCAACACACTGCAGACTCATGTTCAGCTTATTGTCCACCAGGACCCCCACATCCCTTTCAAAAAAGCTGCTCCCCAGCCACATAGTTCCTAGCCTGTTCTGGGCTCTTCAGTTATTCTGTTCCAGGTGCAGGACTTAGCACTTTTCTTTGTTAAACTTCATACTGTGCTTGCTAGCCAACTCTTCCTCCCTGTCCAGGTCTTTCTGTAAGATGGTTCTCCCTTCTGATGTGTGTACCTCACCACCCAGTTTGGTGTCATCAGCAAATTTGGTGAGGGTGCTTTCAATCACAACATCCAGGTCATTTACGAAGATGTTGAACAGTATGGGGCCCTGTATCGAGCCCTGGGGGACCCCGCTTGTGACAGGCTGCCAGCTTGAGTAAAAAACATTGATCATCACCCCCTGAGTGTTAGCCAATTTCCCCTCTGTATTGCAGACCACTCATTCAATATGTATCTTTCCAGTTTGTCCAGGAGAAGGCTGAGGAAAACACTTTGCTGAAGTCTAGGTAAACAACATCCACTGTTCTTCCCGTGTTGACAGAAGATGTTATTTTGTTGTAGGTGATCAGGTTAGTCTGGTATGATTTGCCCTGGCTTTCCCGAATCACCTGCTTCATTTAGTTAGTAATAGTTTCTAAGAGGACTCGTTCCATTACTTTCCTAGGGACTGAAGTAAGGCTAATGGGTCTGTAGTTTCCCGGGTCTTCTTTTGAACCCTTCTTGTAGATGAGTGTGACATTTGCCCTCTTCCAGTCATCAAGTATGTTCCCTGATCTCCACGACTTTTCAAATATTATGAACAATGTCCTTGCRACAAAGTCAGACTCTTCTCTTAACACCCTGGGGTGGATTCCATCTAGGCCCATAGATTTATGTGGGTTGAGCACTTGCAAGAGACTGCAGACCAGCCCTGGTGGGTCCACACATGAGTTGTCATAGCTACTTGATTCTGCGATCTGGGGTCCAGCTATGCCAGTAAAGATATAGGCAAAGAAGGTATTGAGAACGTCTGCCTTCTCGGCATTATTAGTGACTAGTTTCCCTGCCCTGTTTTGTATTGGGTCTGTGTCTTCCTTGTGCTTCTGCTTATTGCTCACCTATCTGAAGAACCCTTTCTTGTTTTTCTTGACATCTTTGGCCAATTTTGGTTCCAGCTGAGCCCCAGCCTTCCTGACTGCATCTCTGCATGCCCTAGTAAGGTTCTTGTAGTTCTTGATAGTTATTTAGCTGTCTTTCCATAGCCAGTGTGCTTATTTTTTGCCTTTAAACTCATCCTAAATCTCATTGTTAAGCCAGGATGGTCTCTTTTTCTSTCTCCCTCCTTTCCCTTCGTAGGGGACGGACTGTTCTTGTGCTTTCAGGAGGCTGTTCTTGAATAACACCCAGCACTTACAAACTCCTTTGCCCTCCATGGATGCTTCCCATGGAATGCCTCGCACCTGAGTTCTGAGCCTASTGAAGTTGCATCTCCTAAAATCCAGAGTCTTTGTCCTGCCACTGGTCTTCAGCATGCTCAGCAGGATTTTAAACTTCACCATGTTGTGGTCACTGTATCCAAGGCTACCCTTGGTAGTTATGTTGTCAAGTAAGTCTTCCCCTGTGTGTGAGCMGTAAATATAGCAATGTGCTGTTCCTAGTCAGCATGTCCAGCATCTGTAGCAGGGAGCAGTCCTCAATGCATTCCAGGAACCTGATGGACAACTTGTGCATTGCTGTACTGTTTTCCCAACAAACATCCAGGTAATTGAAGTCACTCATGAGGACCAGGTTCTGTTGGACAAAGACTTAATAGAACGGCCAAAGTAAAGTTTTGTCAGTCTGGCCATCCTGATTGGGAGGTCAGTAACAGATACCTAACATAAGATCCCCTTTGGTGATGATCCCTCTAATCTTGATCCGAAGGCATTTGATATAACTTTCGTGGTCTCCATAGCTCACCTCCATATACTCAAATTTCTCTTCTACACAAAGTGCAATTCCACCTCCTCTTTTTCCCTTCCTATCTTTCTGAAAGAGTTTATAGCTATCCATTATGATCTTCCAGTCATGTGAGTTTTCCCACTAAGCTTCTGTGATTCTTCTCACATCATAATTCTCAGATCAGACACGGACCTCCAGTTCCTCCTGTTTGTTGCCCAAACTATGCACTTGAGGTGGCTGGACTTTGGTTTTTTGCCTTTGGAAAGGGTTGGGGAGCATTCCTTACTGCTCTGGTAGGTTCATTCATCCACYCTGTTGCTTATGGATATACAGGTATCACAGCTTTGGACCCCACCCCCCAAGTTCATTAGTTTAAAGCAATTCACTAAGTCAGCAAAGATTTTCCTGCCTCTTCTAGATAGGTGGATCCCATCTTTCCCCAAGAGGCTTTATTCATTGATGAATGTCCCATGATCATAGAAACCAAAGCCCTGGCAATGACACCAGCCATGAAGCCGGGTATTGATGTGCAGGATGTGTCAACTTCTGCCTGCACCCCAATCCTTGACTGGCAAGGAAGAGAAGATCACTTGGGCACCCATTCTTTTCTCTTGGGCCCCCAGGGATCTGAAGTCCTGCTTGATCTTGCCCAGGTTTTGCTTTATCATGTTACTGTTGCCCATACGGAAAAGAAGTAGGGGATAGTAGTCTGTGCTTTTAACCAGTTATGGCAGTCTCTCTGTGACATCCCTGGCAAACGGCAAACCTCTCTTGACTGCGTATCAGGCTGACAGTTGGGTATCTCAGTACCTCTCAACAGAGGCACCCACTACTAGCACTTGCCACCTCCTTTTGCAGCTTTTAGCATGTGCTGCTGGTATGGTTTCTCCCTGTGAATCTTGCTCATTGGTTTGGTCTGCTGCCAAGGCTTTGTATCTGTTGCTGGTTGGCATATACGAGGAAGGGGAGTGAAGTGATACCCTGTCTCCAAAGATCACCAGAGACCATGGCATTTCCTCCAAGGTTCTATCTGTTCGCTGTTGAAGATCTTTGTCTGGTAGTCTGTGGAGATCAGTGCCTTGGGGCCTAGCATTTCTTCTTGTAAAGTCTCGAATAATAGTCTATTTCTTGTTCACCCTCCCTAATACAGTGTAGCCTGCTCACTTCCTCCTGCAGCTCCTCCACCTGCTGCCTGAGTCACTCCACCAGAGCATACTCTGTGCAGGCGGCCAGGAGGCTGGGGGACAGTCTTTACTGTAGGAGTTATGCTCCTCCATTCAACAGTGGCAATGCCATGTGGGGGGTGCTGTGTCCAGTTTACAGCTTTCCAGTGCTAGAGAAAGAATTACAAACTGGAGTGAGTCCAGTAGAGGGCCCTGATGCTGGTAGTGGTTGGGAGCTCATGGCCCTTGGGGAGAGGCTGAGGGAACTGGGCTTTGTTTAGACAGAAATGAGAAGATGAAGGGGGAGCTAATCACAGCCTTTCTCATCCTAAAATAGGGGTGAGGGTCAAGGCTGGGAGAGAGAATGGAGCCACACTCTTCCCTGGGTTGCCCAGCCAAAGGACAAGCTGTAATGGTCACCAGCTGCAGCAAGGCAAATGACAACTGGAGTAAAAGAAAAAACCCTCTCTGTCCAAAGAGAGGCTGTGGAATCCTTGCTGACTTTGGCCACTCAGGGTGCTGAGCAACCTGCTCTCACATCAGAAGTAGCTGTGCTTTGAGCAGAAGACCAGAGTAGATGTCCTCCAGAGGCACCTTCCAACCTCAATTATTCTGTGATCTTCAAGTCATAAATAAAGCTGAAGGGATACACTAGTAGAGATCAGAAAGAGTCTGAAATCACTGAGATAAAATTCTGTAATTGGAAGTGGAAATCCATATTGTGAAGTTGCTGAATATTTAGCAGTGCTTCAGAAAAAAGATCTTGAGGGAATAGCACACTAAACTTGCATTGGTGCGGTGATGTTTGTACATCTCTGCCCTCTTCCCCAGATTTCTGTGGTACACTAACAATTTGTTTATAGGACATAAGAAGTAAATACTCTGCTGTACTTGATGCTTCGAGGTCTCTGCTTGAGCTCTGATTCTGTTTGGAGCATTGTGATATATGAAAGAGGTAAACAAACCGGAGAGAGTCCAGATAGGAGAAGTAAGAATGGTAGAGGTTTAAGAAGTACATCCCTAGGAAAAGTTGAGGGGTGTTCTTTATCATTTATTTAAACTAACAACTAACAAAGTCCAACATGTAGAGTATTGTGATAATATTCCATTACAGAAAAAAGTAACTCAAAGCTAGAATGCTCAGTTGTTTTCTGTAGAGAAAGATAGAAGATATAGGCTTAATTTACAAAACAGACTGAGCTTGCATCTTAACAAATATTCAACTCTTAAAGAGGTGAAACAGATACAGGGTACCCAGAAGCTGTGGATGTTTTCTGTGAAAAATTTTAAGAACAAGTTAGACAAATCTGTGCAGTGGGTTATGCACATAAAATTGGATCATGTTCCAGACAGCCTGGTTGTTGTTTTCACATTCCTCCCAGCCCTACATGTTTATGATTATAGTCTTGCCTGTGACATGCTTTGTGGAAGCTTTGTGGAAGCTGCCTATACTCTTAGAATAGTAATATAGTCAACAGGTATATATTCTTACTACATATTTCGACAATAAATTTAGAAATACAAGTGCAGGGCTTACTAATTTCACAAATATTTTAATAACTGTGCAGACTTATACTGACAGTACTATAGTATTTTCTAGTAAACCTAGCAAGATTTCAGAGCAACGTCAGTGGTCACCACAAAACAAATAATAGTATTTTTATTATTCAAATGTGTTAAAAGTTTGCAATTTAGTTTTACATAAAAGCCTAGGCAATTGTATTATGGTATTTGACAGCAAGATTAGCTACCTATGCTCAGAAATAATGTATGCTGATTCAGCATCATGTAAGTATATGATGGAAAAAATGAATTTCTTAAATGCTAAGCTAAAATTTGAACAAGAGTTAACAAAGTCATCAGAATGACACACAAATATTTTCATTTTTAAATCATTTTAATCTGCCATGAAATCTTCCAACTGAATTTTACTTATTTAGTATAACTTATTAGATTATATCTATCCATTTTCAAAATATTATTTTAATCTTCACAACTGTTAAAATCAATATAACATCACAATTGAATGAGGTTTCAAGGTATAGTAGAATTCTTATTAGAAACTATATTTGCTTTTAATCGAAAGCATACATGCAGTTGTGATTTCATAATTAATTTCATGATTACTTTCTTGCCTAATGAGTGATTGAAGTTTGGTTATACAATTAGTTTTCTTTGCTATCCTCAATTCAGAAAAAGGTCTGTCAGCAATCCTTTGTAAAATGCCCATTTTAAATAGCAGAATTTGGCAAAGAATCTGGAATTCTATGAAAATGTTTAATCAGTTCTGATATGCCTTTAATAACATTGTCATAATGTAATATAAAATGACCACTGCCAAAGAGGTAACGTATTTGCATTCACAATGCTCCAGGCAATTTTTTATTTCCATTTCCCATGAGTCAAACAAACATGACATTCAAAATTGCATGCCATATTGTGATTATCTGGGGAGATAATTCAAGTAATCACACTAATATTAATTCTGAGCAGAAACTAGGTTAACAAGGTCATACAACACATTTGCTTTGGAATCAAACTTAGACTGAGCATTCATAGCAGCGTTTGAGTGACAGAAGTGCAAAATGCAGTATAAATACTACAGTTGCAGGCCAAAACATATTAAAGAACATTATGCTGGAAGATCAACCTTCCAGAACTAGCAAATGCCATATTTTTCAGCTCAGTCTGCAAAGTCTGAATCACAAGCTTTCGTATTTGCTCAAAGAATCATAGAATCATAG
>JASVER010000110.1:2126116-2263334 GCA_030449065.1 Oceanodroma leucorhoa
TTCATGGAATAGTTTGGGTTGGAAGGGATCTTTAAAGGTCCTCTAGTCCAACACCCCTGCCATGGGCAGGGACATCTTCAACTAGATCAGGTTGCTCAGAGCCCCRTCCAGCCTGACCTTGAATGTTCCCAGGGATGGGGCATCTACCACCTCTCCRGGCAACCTGTGCCAGTGTTTCACYACCCTCATTGTAAAAAATTTCTTCCTTACATCTAGTCTAAATCTACCCTCTTCTAGTTTAAAACTATTCCCCCTTGTCCTGTCACAACAGGCCCTGCTAAAAARTCTGCTGCCATCTTTCTTATAAGCCCCCCTTTAAGTACTGAAAGGCTGCAATAAGGTCTCCCCAGAGCCTTCTCTTCTCCAGGCCAAACAACCACAGCTCTCTCAGCCTTTCTTCATAGGAGAGGYGTTCCATCCCCCTGATAATTTTTGTGACCCTCYTCTGGACCCGCTCCAACAGGTCCGTGTCTTTCTTGTGCTGAGKACTCCACAGCTCTACGCAGTACTGCAAGTRGGGTCTCAGCAGAGCAGAGYAGAGGGGTRGAATCACTCCCCTTGACCTGCTGGCCACCCTTCTTTTGATGGAGCCCGGGATACCGTTGGCCTTCAGGGCTGCGAGTGCACATTGCCGGCTCGTGTCCAGCTTGTCGTCCACCAGTACCCCCAAGTCGTTCTCGGAGGGCTTGCTCTCAATCCCTTCATCCCCCAGCCTGTACTGATACCAGGGGTTGCCCCGACCCAGGTGCAGGACCTTGCACTTGGCCTTGTTGAACCTCATGAGRTTCACACGGACCTACTTCTCAAGCTTGTCCAGGTCCCTCTGGATGGCATCCCGTTCCTCAGGCGTGTCAACTGCACCACCCAGCTTGGGGTCGTCTGCAAACCTGCTGAGAGTGCACTCGATCACACTGTCCAAGTCATTGATGAAGATAYTAAWCAGTACCGGTCCCAATATGGACCCCTGCAGGACATCACTCACCACTGATCTCCATCTGGACATTGAGCCGTTGACCACTACCCTCTGGATGTGTCCATTCAACCAATTCCTCACTCACCGGACAGTCCACCCATCAAATCCATACCTCTCCAGTTTAGAGAGAAGCATGTTGTGGGGGACCGTATGAAAGACCTTACAGAAKTCCAGATAGACGTCATCTGTAGCCCTTCCCATGTCCACTGATGTAGTCACTCCATCATAGAAGGCCACTAGGTTGGTCAGGCAGGACTTGCCCTTGGTGAAGCCATGCTGGCTGTCTCGAATCACCTCCCTGTCCTCCATGTGCCTTAGCATAGCTTCCAGGATGATCTGTTCTATGATCTTCCCAGGCACAGAGGTGAGACTGACTGGCCAGTAGTTCCCCAGGTCTTCCTTCTTGTTCCTTTTTAAAAATGAGGGTTATGTTTCTTCTTTTCCAGTCAGTGGGAACTTCCCTGGACTGCCACGACTTCTCAAATATGACATAGTGGTTTAGCAACTTCATCTGCCAGTTTTCTCAGAAACAGTGGATGGATCTCGTCAGGTCCCATCGACTTGTGCACCTTCAGGTTCCTCAGATGGTCTCGAACCTGATCTTCTCCTACAGTGGGCAGCACTTCATTCTCCCAGTCCTCTCCTTTGCCTTCTACGGCTTGGGCAGTGAGGCTTGAGCACTTGCTGGTGAAGACCGGGGCAAAAAAGTCGTTGAGGATCTCAGCCTTCTCTATATCCCAGTTAACCAGGTCTCCYGTTTCATTCTGGACAGGGCCCACATCTCAGGCCCTTTCCCCTACAGAGGCAAGGGACACATGGCTGAATCCTAGACCTCCTCTCAGAGACATAGGCTGGCACTTTCAAGACAATCTGGGTCTTTTGGAGCTGTGCGCAATACTGGGTGTGGAAGGCGCTGCTGGTGCCTGTCCCCCAGCTGCTGCTAAACAGGCACCGCTGGCTGGGGAACAAGTAGGGTCTTGGGGGTCTGGTGTAAGCAGTAGCTCCCCGCTGTCCTCTCCCCATCTCTGCAACATGAGTATCTGAATGTTATAGCATTCCCCTTGCAACATCCTGTTGCTTTCATGTCAAGAAAGACAGAGAAAGAAGACAAGAAAAGACCTTAACTAAATTTGATTGGAATATGTGGGTGAGAAAGGGACAAAGGCAGCAGGGGGTAAGTGAAGAGTTTCATAAAAGAAATGTTAACTTCAGGCATCCCAATGAGGCATTATAAGATCCTTCCTCATAAAAATTGATTCAGGAGCTTTGCTAATTTCCTAGCAGTCTTAATTTAAAACCACAAATTATGGTTTTAGTCCAAAAAAGAAAGTCTTCAAACTAAAAAAAAAAGTCTCCTAAACTGTGTTATAGTCTGTGAGTGCTGCTTTTTTTCCATGAGATTCTTAGGGTAAGGTCTAGTAGCCATTCACATGCACGTTCATTAACCCTTTTCCAAACAGAGAGGTTACTTCTAGCCCCATTCTTGTTATTCCTCAGACAGGGACACTTTCATTTGAGATTTACTCTTCATCCCTCCCCTCACAACCAATATATTTGTTATCTGATATATTAACCAATACATTCATTATCACACTCCAAAACCTTTTTGTGTACATGAATTCTTACTATTCACCTTTCGCTTCCTCTATTACTGAATATTTCTATTTCTCTTCTGCTCAGACTTAGTCTCAGGAGCACTTAAACTTACTTAGAACTTTCAAATATCGATCTTTGTTTTTATTTTTGCACTTCAAAATAAAAACAGATTAAATTGGTTGCAACTGCAGAAGTAGCAGGTGGTTGCACTTAGTAAGTGAAGTGTGTGTGGTATTGCAGAAAGAAATCCATGTTAACCTGGATTGTATTGCTTAAGGATTCCGACCTCTGCAATGTCCATCTCAGAATGTTTTCAAGAGAGTAAAAAAAGGAGTCTTGCTTGGCCTTGTGATGAGAAAGTCAGGCTAATCACTGGAGAAGCTGTCAGCTGATGCTCCAAAGGCAAAGATAATCCATATAGATCCCACAGAACATTTTCTGAAACCCCAAAACTGACTTGCATACGTCCAAAAGCTACAAGGATTTCTAGCAGAGGAAAGGGAAATTGTTAAGTAAACGTGACTCCAGTCTATCAGATTAGCTGATTTTGTAAAATGGCTTGTGATTGGTGATTCATAACCACAGATTTAGAGCAGCCGTTACAAAATAAGAGAAATAAGCATGGACACACCTTTACCCAGTGTTCATTTTGGCATTATAACTTCATGATATAACATTGGAAGTGATGTGGATCAGGGGCTCAGCCTCTGGTGCCCTGTCCCAGTTAGTCTTCTCCAAAATTAGCATGCTACCTTTTATTGCTTTTGCTGGTGATAGACGGTAATTAATTATTCAACTAATTAAGGCAAGTAAGGCTTTAGTGTATGACAGCCTGGAGATTAGGAGATGACAGAGATGAGTTCAAAACAGACTAATCCTCTACTTCTATTGCTCCATATTTTTGAGACAATCAGGACAATCTTCTGTTGGCAGTCTTTAGTATCATTATAGTACCTATTATTTAATTTATTATAACACTTCATGTTTGGTTTTGGATTTGAGGATGGACTACTTCCAAGGTGCTAGTATCAATTAGGATTAATAATTATGATCGTTTATTTCAGAAATTAATCTCAAACATTGACATGTCTTGTACGCTAAGAACCTTCCATGCTAAATTTCTGTCTTTGTAAACCAAGTCTGCAGAGCCAGCAGATTCTGGGTTTGCCATTACTTGTGTTACACACTCAAATTTTAAAGATAATAACTTTGGGAGGACTATTGCCAAGGCAATATCTTTAACATTCACCTATCAAAATAGTAGTTTATAGTACAGAGCACGTGTATTTTACCACTAGCTCACAAAGGAAATACAGAACAAGAGGAATTTAATGTGAGGTTATGAAAGGTTATAAGGACCAATCTTTAGTTTATTGAGAAAGGATTTCTTGGCATAGAGTTATACATCTCTCTGTGAAAATCTCTGGTTTATTGAAATCAGCCACTAACTTCATTTCATTGCCTCCTTGATTCCTTGTCCAAGAAAAGAGTCATTTCTAAGTCCAATACTCTAATACAATTGTCAGTATAAATCACCAGAAAACCAGAGCAAGCCTTTGGAAGAACATCTGAAATTAATTTGGCAGCTGAGGCACATAACTGACACCTAGAGATAAAGGAATAGAAAGCTATAAACTCGTAATAAATGATTCTGGATCACCACAGATATTCAGCCTACTTATACTTAACCAAACAGCACAGGGCTTTACATGTAGCAATAGTTTAGCCATACACTTCAGATTAGCTTGTTTACATGCTGGAATATAAACAAGCAAATGTCCAGAAAGAAAAATTAACTTCCCTTTATTTTGAAGTAGTTATGAGCCATCCTTACAGTATCATATATTTTTTCCACAGTATTTGTAGGTTAGTGCTTGAAGGATAGTGAAAGGAGAGAGAGAGCAAACAGAAAACTCCTCTTCTTCAGGATCACGCAGACTAAAACCGTTTTATTGGAGCAACTTTTCACTCAGGATATGTTGTATGGGATACTCCAGGCTAATTAACCAGTCATTTTTATGACTGGTCATTGCATTGTTGGATCTTTTCTCTGCTTTTGACGGCTTATACCTAGTATTACTTTCTGACATTTCTGTTAAAATGGTGTGTTTATCACTCAGAGAGTCACTGCGGTTCTAGCTTTCAGTAACAGAAAATGGGAGGCCCTATCAGGGGTTTTTCTCAGTCTCTTCATTAGCTGCATTGAAGGGATGGCATTATCAGATTCCTAAATAGCACCGGAGATATTTGTGTTCACCTGTAGTGAAGGACCAGCAGTTTTATGAAGGAAGGTATTCTCTGCCCTTTAGAGTCTCTTACAGACATAAAGGAAACACAACGCTATGAGGTTTGGAGTGGCAGGGAGTAGTGTCCTCTACCACTATGATCCCTGAACTAATCAGCTTGGGCACTAAGCAATCTTTGTGAGAAAACAGTTATTTAGAAAAAAATAACTGGGTCAAATGTAGTGAAGTGTGGGGACTAATTCTGGGGATAAAAGATAAGCGCATGAGGTCTCTTTGTTACTTATTTTCCAGCCACCAACTATTTGCTACTCATTAAGGATTGCAAGGTGTGATGTAGATTAGGTTTTCCTTGATGTTTTCAAATGCTGTGAAGAAATACCTTTGTCTGAGAGCTACTTGGCTTCAGGTAAAGAGAGAAAGCTCCATCTTGTCTGAATGCCAGTTACAGCCAATTATAACCCAAATGATTTTTCTTGGCATTAAAAAACAACAAAATCAATGCAAAATACAACTCCACCACCAATTTACCTCTAATTCCTTGGTGTTTCTGGATGGAGTCTTAACTGATAATAGGCATGCCCATGTGTGAGAAGGAGAGCTTTTATGTTTAAAATAGAGAAATTAGTTGTGGAAGAAATTGATTTTTAAAACCTTGGTAAGGTAAAAGGAAAAAAAAAAATTAAACCAGGTGTTCTGCCATGTGAAAAGTGGGAAATTTGCTAATTATGTTTCAAGCACAGTTTACACTGTCACTTATTTGAAGTATGCCTAGAATACATTTCCCACAGCTCTGTTAAATGGCAGAAAATGAACTGGACATTTCCCACAGCTCTGTTAAATGGCAGAAAATGAACTGATTTTCTGTGTGTGAAACACATTGCCAATACCCTCTAGCTATTTCATCTGATTTCACCCAAAGTGTATTTGTTCACCTGCTGTAGAAGTAGAAATTGTTGCAATTTTATATATATGTAAAGAAGTGACCATCTCTTCCTATATGATCATATAACAGAAAAAGCTCATAAGAATCTGTAGRTAGTGTTAATAGGAGGGGAGCACTGCATTCAGCTCATCATCATTTACAGTGGAAATTTAAGCACACATTAGGTTTGATCACTGGTTATTAAATTAAACAATGTATATTTTGGAAAAGACGGTCTTTCAACTAACCAAATCAGATCTATCAGATAAATTAGAAGGTAGATTCATTGTCCTGATCCTGCTGGAGTCAAAGGACCCCTTACATATAACTGGTTTGTTAACAAGGACATGAGAGGAGGTAGAAGAAAGGAAAACATTTGGTTATTGTGTGTTTATATACACCTGTACATGCATGCACTCAGAACTAATCATACATAAATTATAGCTAAGATGCTGGGTATATAAATATACGTGGTCTTATAATAGAAATCTCTTCTAGAGTCTTAGGCTTAGCAGGAGCAAGGTGTATATATATGTGTGTGTGTTTATGTATATATGTGTATGTAGAGAGATATTGATATATATTTCCATATATACAAATATCCATATATCCCTCTCTCTATATCTATATATACACACATATATACATATATACACACACAAATATATACATATAGATAGATACATACACATATATACATATAGGTGTATATATACACACATATATACATATATATGTATATATAGAGATATATGTGTGTATATACATATACATATATACATATATACATATAACTTCCAGGTTCCATGATTTTCGCAGGCACAGAGGTGAGACTGACTGGCCAGTAGTTCCCCGGGTCTTCCTTTTTTCCCCTTTTTAAAAATGGGGAACTTCACCAGACTGCCATGAGTTCTTAAATATGACGAAGCAAATCATTGCTCGCTACCAACGCCCTAGTAACATATATTTATGTGGATTTATGCTACATATACATATATGTTTATATAAGTGTGTTTGTTTATATATATATGTGTATATATATAGAGAGAGGGATATCTCTCTATATATAGAGATATGGATATATATTTCCATATATACAAATATCCGTATATCCCTCTCTCTATATCTATATGTATATATGTGTGTGTATATATACCTATATGTATATATGTGTGTATATATCTATCTATACGTATATATGTGTATATATATATCTATATGTATATATGTGTGTATATATACACCTCTATGTATATATGTGTSTATATATCTATCTATATGTATATATATATCTATATGTATACATGTGTGTATATATATCTCTATATGTATATATGTGTGTATATATAGATATTTTAGATATTTATAGACTTTTTTGCCTCGATCTTCACCAGCAAGTACTCGAGGCTCACCGCCCAAGCTGCAGAAGGCAAAGGCAGGGACTGGGAGAATGAAGAACTGCCCACTGTAGGAGAAGATCAGGTTCGAGACCATCTGAGGAACCTTAAGGTGCACAAGTCGATGGGATCCAATGAGATCCACCCGCGGGTCCTGAGCAAACTGGCAGATGAAGTTGATAAGCCACTATCCATCATATTTGAGAACTCATGGCAGTCTGGTGAAGTTCCCCATTTTTAAAAAGGGAAAAAAGGAGAACCCGGGGAACTACTGGCCAGTCAGTCTCACCTCTGTGCCTGGGAAAATCATGGAACCTGGAAGCTATGCTAAGGGACAGCATGTGGGAGACAGGGAGGTGATTCGAGACAGCCAGCATGGCTTCACCAAGGGCAAGTCCTGCCTGACCAACCTAGTGGCCTTCTATGATGGATGACTACATCAGTGGACATGGGAAGGGCTACAGATGGTGTCTATCTGGACTTCTGTAAGGCCTTTCATACGGTCCCCCACAACATGCTTCTCTCTAAACTGGAGAGGTATGGATTTGATGGGTGGACTGTCCGGTGAGTGAGGAATTGGTTGAATGGACACATCCAGAGGGTAGTGGTCAACGGCTCAATGTCCAGATGGAGATCAGTGGTGAGTGATGTCCTGCAGGGGTCCATATTGGGACCGGTACTGWTTARTATCTTCATCAATGACTTGGACAGTGTGATCGAGTGCACTCTCAGCAGGTTTGCAGACGACCCCAAGCTGGGTGGTGCAGTTGACACGCCTGAGGAACGGGATGCCATCCAGAGGGACCTGGACAAGCTTGAGAAGTAGGTCCGTGTGAAYCTCATGAGGTTCAACAAGGCCAAGTGCAAGGTCCTGCACCTGGGTCGGGGCAACCCCTGGTATCAGTACAGGCTGGGGGATGAAGGGATTGAGAGCAAGCCCTCCGAGAACGACTTGGGGGTACTGGTGGACGACAAGCTGGACACGAGCCGGCAATGTGCACTCGCAGCCCTGAAGGCCAACGGTATCCCGGGCTCCATCAAAAGAAGGGTGGCCAGCAGGTCAAGGGGAGTGATTCYACCCCTCTRCTCTGCTCTGCTGAGACCCYACTTGCAGTACTGCGTAGAGCTGTGGAGTMCTCAGCACAAGAAAGACACGGACCTGTTGGAGCGGGTCCAGARGAGGGTCACAAAAATTATCAGGGGGATGGAACRCCTCTCCTATGAAGAAAGGCTGAGAGAGCTGTGGTTGTTTGGCCTGGAGAAGAGAAGGCTCTGGGGAGACCTTATTGCAGCCTTTCAGTACTTAAAGGGGGGCTTATAAGAAAGATGGCAGCAGATTTTTTAGCAGGGCCTGTTGTGACAGGACAAGGGGGAATAGTTTTAAACTAGAAGAGGGTAGATTTAGACTAGATGTAAGGAAGAAATTTTTTACAATGAGGGTAGTGAAACACTGGCACAGGTTGCCTGGAGAGGTGGTAGATGCCCCATCCCTGGGAACATTCAAGGTCAGGCTGGAYGGGGCTCTGAGCAACCTGATCTAGTTGAAGATGTCCCTGCCCATGGCAGGGGTGTTGGACTAGAGGACCTTTAAAGATCCCTTCCAACCCAAACTATTCCATGAACCTATGATTCTATGATATCTACTTTGTATAAAGGAAGCTAGTACGAATGAAAACAGACGTTCATTAGATGATTTTGTTAAGTAGAAATACCACTTTTCGGGATGTTATTAAAGCAACTATTTTTTTGAAGYGCACAGTGAAAGCAGTAGCTTTGCAGTATCCCAGTGAGCATTATTACATTAATATAGTGAACTTACCCTATCTATCTGTCATTACTAAACCTCACAATGATATTCTGATTAATGATGCATACTGCAGATTTAGCAGATGCCAGACAGATGTTCAGAGAAAACTAATGTTTTTTGGCTTAGGAAGTAAAGTATAAATCATATACACACTGACACACCTAGTGGAACAAATGGAAGGTATTCTTAAGTGAATTTGCTATCTAGCTCCAATTTATTTTTAGTTAGACAAGATACTTGACACACACCCTGTGCATTTCAGCCTTCTAGATAAAACAATAGATGAGAGGACCATGCAAATAATTAAAAGCAAAAGTTGGCCTGCTACTGGGAATCACTTTTGCTGTAAGGTACCATACCTCTTCCATCTGGCTGCCTTACAGAGCAGGGGTCTCAGCACACAGCTCACAGTCAGGGGAAAGGGGAAAGGAAAGGAGGACCTGCTGTCAGCAGCGGCAAGGGCAGGTGGGTGGCTCATGTCCAGCATCGTATCTTTTACTCTAGCCTGTGCTTCTACTCGTTTATATATATGTGCTGCTGTGAAGGGAAGAGACCTACTTCTTCTTCAGTAGTGTTAATTAACTTCACAGCATTAATTGTTCTGCCTCTGTAAACAAGATCCTAAGCTGATGTGTCTACATCAGCATGTTACTCAGCAGACAGGAGTGCTGTGATGGCTTGAAATCCATTTCAGGTTTGGAAAATTTGGTTGGTCCATCAAGTGGGAAAAGCAAAACAAGGTACAGGGCTGGCCTGAACTCATATCCTGCTGCCACAGGTCATGAAGAGATCATGTCCTCAGGTTGTATAGTATGGCATTTGAGCTTTCACTTGGTGCTGCTAAAATCTTCACAGGTCCTGGGAGGATGGGAGCTTATTTCCCAGTCTTCTACTGTTGGAGTAACTCTATGTGGTTGGCTGTGTAACTTTACTTAATCAAGTGTTTACGGGCTGGCACTTTCTCTTGTTTCTTTCCCACTTATGAGGCTTCTGTGGTGCTTCTGATACTTAGCTATTGCTTGCTAGGTATCTCTTTCAGAGAGTAACGATAGGAAGCAGATAGGAAGCAGAGGGAGTGACCAAGGGCTTCCCCAACAGCCCCAGTTTAAATATTTTACACCATAGCAAACCAGCTTTTGACAATATTCACTATACCAAAAGATTTTGTAAAAAATAAAGTCACTGAAGAAAGGAGTCTAGCTGCACCTGATGAGTAACTGTATTTACACATTCCTCTTCAAAGTCAACTGTCTTCATGGCGTCAGTAAACAATTGGTTGGCTGGGGACATCCCAGCCATGAATCTAGGCAGGGCAGTATTAGGCTCTTCCTACCTGCACTGTTAGCCAAGCAGGGAAGTGGTCTCTTCTCTCTACTCACATTGCCCTCAAAAGCTGCAGTCTCAGGCTTTGCTTGGGTTCATCCTCCCCTATCTTCACATCCGAAATCAGCTCTAAGTGGAAAGAAAATCTGACACAGTGCAACAAACCTAAATGACATCTGGAAAAAACATGTTATATCATGTCCTTATCTGCTTCCAGGGCCGTCCTCCTGTCCTCCAAACACTCACAGCAGTTTCTGTATTCTGTTTACCTGAGCAAAGGAGTAGCAACATAAGCCTCATAAGTGGGTGCCTGGTCACTCTATCCCCACTTAAGAATATGCTGCTTTTAAAGAGAGCAGCAGCAGAACTATTGCTCCTCTCAGGTACAGATGATTGGCCAAGAACTTCAATTTTGGGACAGAGAGAGTATCAGGGGGAAAAGTATAGTGTACCATAYGGCTCAGCAATTCTCCCATCCCTGCCACTTTTTCTGCTCACTGCTCTTCACTGCTGCCAGAGCAGCACAAATGCATCAAGCTCAGTTACTGCATGAAAGCTTTCTGCAGGGTACAGTTTTTTAGTCACACTGCATTGAACAGTGAAAATGAAGTAGAACTGCCCTGCACAGCAGAAAAAGAAACTAATAATGGATTTTCCACCTTGCCAAACAATAGCAGTTTGTTCAATTTACATCCACTCTCCAGGTCATGGTCTGCAAATGGTGCTACAGTGGGTGGAGCATAGTGAAAATAATAATGAGGGTTTGAAAGCAATCACCATTATTTCTGTCAGATCCTGGTCTTTGATTTGTATGACAGCAATTCTTTTGAATTGTAATGGAGATAAGGAAGCAAGAATACATACAAAATGGTTTATTTAATCTATTACATCTATTACTGTTCATTGCATTGTGCACTGAATCTGAACAGACTGTCCTTGATTCACTTGGACAGACCATGCCAACTTTCCAGTACATCTGCCCAGTGTTGATGAGCTCCTAATTTTAACATGTTGACATCTTCCTCCAATATAGCTCTGATCCTGGATCTAAGTGTTTGGAAGGGCAAGAAAAAAAAGTGTTTTCTCTTTTGTTTTTCTTTTATTCCTATTCAGAATAACATAATAATGACTCTAGTGTGTCAACAGATTAATTAACATTACAGAATTTCATCAGTGAATTTGGGTCAGTTTCAATGGCTCCACACTGCTGTCATATGATCATGCCAATTTTGTAGCTCATGTGAGATGACAGAAATATAGAAACATCGGTTGGAAGACCAACTTCCTGCTCAAAGCAGGTCTACTGCCAACACTATGCTTCCATCTTGTTAAGTCTTGAATAAGATGGATACTTCACAGTGTCTCTGGGTGACCAGTGCTGCAGTATCCTTCCCAGGCAAAATGTTTTTCCTGATGTTCAATCTGAACTTCCCAAGCTGCAATTTGCCCTTTGTTATGGTGTCCGCCTCTACTAAGAAGTTTGACTCGGCAATTTTTGTATCCACCAAAGTAGTTGTAGGCTATTAGATCATCCTTAGCTTCTCTCCACCAGGTTACACAAACCCTTTTCTTTTTACTAGCCACGAGATATTGAACCACTCATTATTAACATTAAAGTATGCCAGTACTTCCAGGTGAAAATGCCACAGGAGATAGTGTTAGAAGACTTACGAAAGTCAAGGTATCTTGTGTTCACCACTGTCCCAGGTTGGTGGAGCATAATTTTGTATTGACAGATATTTGTTGATTGTTCCTGATTCCTGTCTTGTCCTTCGTGTGTGTGGTGATGGATTAGAAATGAACTAACATATAAACTGCCTAAAAGAAATAATAAGTAAAGTCAGCTTACCTGCCATTGACTCAAAACATACCCTGCCTTTGTMTTAAGCAGCAAAATTAAAATGCACTAGTGGTTATGTTGTTCTCTGACCAACAGGAGGAAAGCCTGCAAGTTAGGCCTCACATGGATCCACAGGGAAGGTTTTGTGTCCTCAAATTCACATGGATGAAATGGCAGTGCAAATTATCAACTAAATATACATTGAGCAAGACCACTAGAGATCTTGGTTCACCTGGTTCAGCTGTGCTTATTCTCCAGTGTTCAGCATTTAGGACTGTAACAAGGCAAAATAATTCTTGGTTTCATTTGTGCCAGGAGATGTTAACCTAAATGACTCATGTTTCCATGCATTTTGCTGGGGCAGATAAAGACACAAATCTATTTGTTCTAGTGGGTGAGCAGAGCAGGATGTAGAAAGCAGGAGAGTGAAGTATGACTGTTTTGTCTGCAGTGTGTTAACTAATGTGGGGCAATTAAGGATTATTTTGGGCTATCACTATTCCCTGGCACATACTGATCAATTTCCATGATATGCTATACATATGCACTGTAACTTTTCAATCTATTGACAAATGTGAATGGTGTTATTATAAAATCAAAGGTAAATTTCTGTGCACTGTAGYTTTTCTTCCTGCTGTTTCTATTATCAGTGAAGCACCCTTTCCCAGCAGAATAACCTTGGTGGGTTTTTCAGTGGTATTTTGTAATATTTATTACAAAAAAGTGAAATCCCAGAACTTTATCAGGTCCTGTACGAGCGTCTCAAAAAGGCAAACATTAGTCTCATAACTGCTAACAGAAACATCCTTACTGATTTTCCAGATTTCAAGAATGGACAAAAGAATGTAATGAAGCTACTTTAGTAAATGCTTTTTCTTTATAACAATGACCATACTAAGATGTAACCTTGTGCAGTGAATGCAGTACTCCTGAGCTTCATTTGATCCTTACTCTTGCTGGTAGCTTTTGAAGAAAAAAAAATATACTATTAGAAACATTGGTATCTTGTACATCATTAGAAGTTGTATTTATTGCTATAATTGCACCTAAACCTTTTACAGAGGACTAGGTGTGCTTAGGCTTGTGCTCCATGAATGATGAGCTATGTGAATGTCTCTCCTTCGCAGTGGCAGGTGGAAGGAATTATGACTTACTCTGCTCCTGTAGAAGGGCAGGCAGAAGAGGTAAAATATATTATGTCAGGTCTTGAAAGACTGTCAGATTCCTTCTTGCCACAAGGGTAGCAAGCCCACAGTGAAATGTGCACACTCTGGAGTAGTACTGGGTTTCTGCCTGAGTTAACTGCAGAACCTACTTGAAGCTAAGATATCCCAAGCTGTTAGTGCCTCATCTCCACGATACTGGGTCATCCAGTACTTCTGAACTGATCCATATCAAATGCATGACTGCATTTCTGTTAGACAAAACAAGGTATGGAGCTCATCAGGCACAAAGGAGCCTGCCTGCATGAAATTAACATGTCAAAACGTTTTGACTGAATCTGAAGTCACAGAGTGGGTTTGTATCAGATCGGTGCTTTGTGCGAGGCAGCTGCAGCCTTTTTGATCTGATATCAGGAGACCTAAGAGTGGATATTCCTGACAGAGATACAGCTCCTGTTTCTTAACTCAGAAGTATTTTTTTTACTACCTGTTGTACGGAGACAGCTGTTAGATGTAAGGTCTAATAGCAGTTGCCTCCTTAATCTCTATGTGAGAACATTCTTGATTTCTTTGTCCCAAGATCCATTGGTCTAATTGGAGTATTGCAATTTCTTGTTTGGACAATAAAAAGTTTGTCCACTCTTCTCACCACCTGGCTCGGACCAGCAAAAAGGTGTGCATATCAGTTTTTAAGACTTTTTTAGATACCACTGCTGGTCTGTCTCCCTGAACTGCTAGACAAAAGTCACCACATTTTTTGGTCGCTCAGCAAGCCCTGCTGTGTACAGCTACATACACTACACGAGGAGACGACAGACACCGTCCTGCAACCTTGGTGTACTGATATGCATATTGCTTTCAGTAGTGGTTTCTAGGACCGGTAGGACACAGTCGGATAGAGATTTGACAGGCCATGTGCAGAAATGTTGGCCCAGTCCCAGCCCGACTTCCCATCCAGGCCAGCACACAAGCTAGCTGTAGAAGGCATCAGGCTCCCTAAGGCAAGGCAAAGGTGGCACTGGTACAAGTACGCCAAGCCTTCCTCCTCACAGTGCTTCTCACACTGAGGAGATGCCATCAAGGTTGTCAGACTGCAGCTGTGGCTGGCCTTTATATAAATACAGACTCATTAGCAGGGAAGCTTGCATGCCCACCCACATGCATGCACACACACACGCACGACATAACTTGAACCTCAGAAAAGGACAACACCTCACAGAACAGTCTGCCTTACAGACTCTCAGGGTGGGTACATTGGAGATGTACACAATTCTGCCTCAGAAAATCTCCAGATAGGTGTGTGACAGCAGAAAACCATCATTTTTCTATTAATTACACTTCTATTGCCATTTGAGAGCACTACGGACCCAGAGAAGCATGATGCTAGAGCACACAATGAGCTATGATGCTGCAGGTGAATTCATTTAACATTTTCTCTTTATTGCTGTTTATCAGTTTATACTAAGCTAGGTTTAATAGCTTTTTCATACCCATCTTTTTTTCAAAAAAAATGTAAACAATTCTTGATTTTAGCAGCCTTAAAAATGTGCTTTGGAAATATATTCCCTAACTTACAGAAAAAGGTGCATGTAAGATCATTTTACTATGCAGTTTAGTCATCTAATATTTTTATGGTCCTTTTCCTGTATTCTTGTTGCTATACTCATTTCTCTCTAATCTGCATAAACTATTTTTCATGTGTTATAGCTATCTTAGCCAACAGATGGTGCTATGTAWAACATTTTTATGATATTGTATAACATAAAATAAATATTACAGTTAAACTGTACATGTAATTACTCTGTTAGAAAATAAATGTGAAATTGAAGTTCACAATAATAAATGCTTATCATAAAAATTAGATGCAAGGAACAATAAGGGTCACTGGTGAATGTTCATTTCAGCCTGCAGGTGGGGAAAGATGGAGTTGCAGATGTAAGTCTGACTGTGGTGTCAATGCTATGGCTCTCATACACGAGAATCTTTTGCAAAATCAGTCCTTCAGGTTGGTAGATTTTAAGAACATTAAAATTATCATTGTCTGTTCTGGTTCCTACTCTCTGGGATTAATACACTTTATCTAAATTGAAACAGAAAGATGTGGTACGCCATGGGTACTCATACAACTGAAGTAGGACCACTCCAGTAAATCAGAGTTATGACGTGCAATTTTAATTAAAAATCACCGGTGTTGAGTACCAACAGTGTTTCACACTGTGCTAACATTTCGTCACCCAAACAGTGCAGTAAGTTTGCTGGTACTACTCAGGTATGTAAAACTAATCACGTGTATAATGACATGTAGAGCAGATTCTGTTTTCTGTGGGCCTGGTCTTTCTCTTTGTAAAAGGGATGGGAGCTTTGCTGAATAAGGCACAACCAAGCCTACTATGGTGAATATATTTGAATTTCAACAAATAAGTATTGTGTAACTAAATAACTGATCACCAATCATGCATTTCTGTATACTCAGATACYGACCTAAAAATTTATCCAACAATGTATTAGCCAAATATTATACACCAGCCCCATCACAGCATTCTGGTAAAGCTGTTATCAATATCGCCTCGTGTAATCTTTTCTCTTTCCAATAAAGATTTATTTTTTGCAAGTTTGCTGCTTTATTGAACTAGGCAAGAGTTAATCCTATTTATCCGGTTGCAGCCATCTCCCTGAATTTAAGTTAATAAACATTTCAGCCTACATTTAAAATACTTCCAGAAAATGCTGGTATTTTTACAACATAAAAAGCCAATTGCAAACAATCTACACGGAAAAAGCATGCACTTAGTTCTTTGCTGGAATGAGTTGTCAAAGACTTCATCACTGTGGAATCCCGTTACTTTAACAGGGCACAGCATATGTTTCAGTGAATGCTAAAACAAGATGCCCTCAGTCGTACAAACTCTAACACCCAGGCCCTCATCCAAAAAAGTAGATGTATTTTTTTTCTAAATTTTGAAATGTCTTCATTTTCTTACAGGAAATTTTAAAATTTGGGAAATTTTACAAGTTCATAAAACTGAATTTCTGATGACAATTGCTGAAAATACCTCAACTAGTCATAGCCCRTCTCATTTTAGTCCCCTTTTGTTCATGTAGTTAGGTACAAAAGTAACTACTCTCAGTTAGACAGTTGATCATTGCTATTAAAGGAAGATTTAAAATGGTGATGCACAGTGTAGTTAAGTAGTACAGTGATAATTTTATATACTTACAGAAAAATATTCTCTTTTTTTWWWAAAAAAAAAACCCTGCCTTTTTAGTCTGCCTTACATATTTTATTTAATCTTATATTGATTAATGATTAGGGGTAATAGAATACTGCAATAATTTGGCTGTATGCCGAGAGATTTTTGAACTGAAACTGAATTGCTGGTGTTTACTAGGCTGCTTGAGGAAAAATGAAATATTTTTTTCTTTTTAAAAAGAAAACCAAAATGAACGCTTGTTTTGAGTGAAAATTATGTCAACTTCAAAGCACTTTCAGGATGGCTACATACAAAATGTTCAGAATTTCCTTCCGTCTTTCCCACCCCCCCCACTTTCCTCTTGTGAATGGGGCAGCACTAGGTTACTACCTTTCAACTATTTTCAGTGATTCTGCKGCAGCCTTTAGTCCTGCTTATGTACAGTTTGTTGCAAATCTCTCAGTGCTGCTTTCCTGTGAGGAATTGGAAACAAGGCAGGGATATTGGCTGCTGGTGCTTAGGCTGTATAATGTTTCACTTCGACCGAGATCAGTGAAAAAACTGTGTCTCTGCTATGGGTGGCGGGTGAGTGATAGCGGACTAGCTCTGTAGCTGAACTATCCCGTTTTGCCACAACAGGGCAGGAAATAGGGGTGGTGCAGTTATGAATGGAAAGAAGTGGGGAGAGCTTGGTCCTCAGCAGGATCGTGTGAGAAATGCATGCAGAAGCCTGGGAAGGGTGTCAGGAGTAAAGCTTATGTGAAGCTAGTGGGTTTGTACATGATGATGTCACCTAAGTAGCGTTCTCTTTTTTTCAGCCTCAGTGGCATACTGCTATCAATCATCTGAATTACACATTGCACTATGATGAAAGTGTGCACACTTTATCTCATCCTCTCTGTCTCTCTTCGGGGGGAGGTTCCTGTTGATGTAGACCTAAAGGCAATAATGACAGCATGGGGTGGGTTGCAGTGATGATACTGCCAGAACCGTCTCCTTACAGTCCTAGGGTGAAGGTTTCAAATATTGCCATTGCTGCTGAGCATCCTTTTTTTGTCCCTAGGGATTCTCACTTTTAATTCATTGATTAATTACTTCAGAATATATCTAACTACACTTCTACAATGCAGTCTTGCAGCTATTCAAGCCAGTGGTAAAAAGTTAACTGAAGTTGGAGAGGAAGGAGATACCAAACACATTGAGTAGATCCACAAATACACTTGTAGAGCACTAGCACTGGTATCTATGTTTCAGCCAACTGAGAAGCCCTGACTTAATTTCAGTACGAGTGTGCCTCACCTCTGTGTTTAAACTGATAGCATCCATCTTGCTTGTCCACTCACACTGTGGCTCAAGCCAGCTGTGCCCCTACTGTATATTATTTGCCCTGTACAATTTCCAAGCCATCCACAACAGACCCCCCACCTAACCTAGGACATTCTTTCTCTCTTCACTTCTCAGCACCTACGTTGAATTGGCACTATGGCTTGTGTCCTGTCCCTGCTACTCATGGGGTGCACTGGGAGGAAGGATATCAGCTCCAAGATCAGCTGCCCTTGTTCTGCTGGGGCCTGTCGTGGTTTAACCCCAACCGGCAACTAAGCACCACCCAGCCGCTCGCTCACTCTCCCCCGGGTGGGACGGGGAAGAGAATCGGAAGGGTAAAAGTGAGAAAACTCGTGGGCTGAGATAAAGACAGTTTAATTGGGAAAGCAAAAGCTGCGCGCGCAAGCAAAGCAAAACAAGGAATTCCTTCACTACTTCCCATGGGCAGGCAGGTGTTGAGCCATCTCCAGGAAAGCAGGGCTCCATCACATGTAACGGTTACTTGGGAAGACAAGCGCCATCACTCCGAACGTCCCCCCCTTCCTTCTTCTTCCCCCAGCCTTATATGCTGGGCATGACATCACATGGTATGGAATACCCCATTGGCCAGCTGGGCTGGCTGTCCCGGCTATGCTCCCTCCCAGCTTCTTGTGCACCTCACAGAGCATGTGAGCTGAAAAGTCCTTGGGACATAGACTACCTAGCAACAACTAAAAACATTAGTGTGTAATCAACATTCTTCTTATACTAAATCCAAAACATAGCACTATACCAACTACTAGAAAGAAAATTAATTCTATCCCAGCCAAAACCAGGACAGGGCCAGATGCACCGAGAGGGAAGTCAGAAACACCTCCACTCCTACATTACCTTGCTCGTGGACCCTGCAGGCTGGCTATCTGCATTTGCTCTCACTTGACAGTGGCTTCAGCTCTCCTACATCTAGGCAGTTTAAGCAGAGGGAAGAGGTTAACCTCTACATTGGAGACCAAATAATCTCCCACATTTGTGAAGCCCAAGAATAAGCTCCTTCAGTGATCTGCTCATGAGTTTGTGGCCAGGTAGGCCTGTGCATATGGAAATGGGTGCAGTACAAGTCACTTTTTAGTATAGTTACACGTGATATAACAGATGATGCAGCATTCTCAATCACCACAAGACATACAGAACTGGGATGACAAGCCTCATCTAGTAACTCTCGGAGTTCATATTACCATGAGAGCACTGAGTGTCTCATGTAGGAGAGGGATCCGCTAGTTCCCATGTTCAGTGTGGGACCACTGCCAGAACTTGCACAGTCATGCTGTGCCTCCGTTCCCCTACTTTCATTCTTCCAGCCCTTTTGGCTTCTTTATGTTCATACAGGTCCCAGATTCCTTCATCTAAGAAAATAGCTACCATCAGGCTGGAAAGTGCTGCTGGGTTACGCGAAGGTTTGTTAAGAGCCTTTCAACTGAAAGTGTGGGCAGTCAGCTTGGATGCATTTGTGTGCTTATTTGCAATATAGCTATTTTCTGAGAAATGTTGCATACTTTCAAGAACTGTCCACTACCTGAGTTGCTCTAACTACATTATTTCCTAGGTACATATTTAGGTCACTGCTATAAGATTGTCTTGACTTTTACAGAGCAACAAAACCTTTGCCCTTGGAAGATGTGAACCGAGTTTTATTTTTATTACAAGATTTTCTTATTAAATAACAGCCTACATGAATAGATGTTCAATGATTCTGATGCTAGAGAGGATTGCCTTAATGAGGAAAGGTCTTAGTTAYGACTGCCATTCCTCATTACATCATCTTGTTGGACCCTAACTGGGGCACAGACAGGAAAAATCACAGAATATCTTGAATTCCCTGTAAGCTGGATATGAATTGTCAGCAACATTAATTCACAACACCATTGCTTTGTCAAAGTTAGTTATATGTGCTATTGTGTTGAGAATATTTGACTGATAAGGTTGCCTTTATAATTGGAAGTCTGTCACATTTCAATTATATATTCATACCACTTTTCCAAAGGTTTATAAATCAGATAAACTCCCTCCGGGCTGAAATGTGCCATGATAATTAGTGTGGGGACAAGTTTGCTTGTGCGCTGTTGTCCATTACCTTGCTACAGGATTATTAGAGAAATAGGGTAGGCTCATGTGTGATTTMATATCTTTTAGAAAGACCTTATTTCAACAAAAAATGAGGGTCAGTATTTTCAGTGTTGCCTTAACCATCTTCTCATGGAAGACACTGGAAGTTTTACCATTGGTTTCATTGTCACAACAACACCCTAGCAATTCTAAGTACTTTCAAAAAGATACTTGCAATATAAAAGTGCTATATTTCACAACACTAGATAATATTATCTCAATGAAAGGTTGAAGGAAAAAAGGGGGATCAGACTTTAAAGTGTCTTATTTCTGAATGCCATTCTCAATAGCAGTTCTTAGCAAACACACATCATGTCAAGGTACAATGTAAAACAGTTTGAGAAGTTGCAATTTCTTTAATTAGAAATGCATCTTTGGAGGTTTTTTGTGGAGGAAGAACAATTAATGCCTCGAATTTAATTCCTCAAGTAAGAGTCTTTAAGAAAGAACCATTATGGTATCCAAGAAAACCCTCAAAAACATGCAGTGATGTACAGATGTGCTGTGAAATTCTTAAAATATGAGCTAACATTAAGAAGATCCTCACTGAATATTAAACAACCTTGGAAACTGCTGCCCAGAAATAGCATTTTATTCTCTGCTCTTGGTGTGGGGGTGGAGTGCTGAGAACTTGTTTTGTCAGAAAAGAGGCAGTTATCAATTTTTTTCAGACTAATTAATTTAGATTTACAGGTAAGTTAGGCTACTGGATTTGTATTTATGGATTGTTATTAGAGAGGGACTAGTGTTTTTAAGGCTGTGTCATGCAGACTAAAGACTCCTTAAAAGTTTGCCTGTATTCATCCATAAATATTGGAATAAATAAAGGCATAGTCTGGGTGGCATTTGCTTGTCTCAACAGGGACAAGGGATGGCTTTTTCTGTGTGCAGCCCAGCTGCCTTCAGTGACACACTTCCTCTCTGGGGACAGCAGGGAGACAGGTTAAATAGATATGGGAAAAAGCTGTGGGGAGAAAACATACACAAATATACTGAAATTCTGTTTTCATGCTAGCAATCCAAACAGAAACTGTGGAGAAAAGTGGGCTTTTTTACTTCTCACATGAATGCAAGCCATATTTTCAATCAACAGCATTTCTCTTTCAGCAGATTGTCATTACTGTTAAGCATAGAAAATTTGTGAATGTAGAGGAAACTGGAGTAGGGGAGCTGTGAGGCTGATTAGTTTAGCAGTGTTAATTTTCTAATAGGTCATATAGGTAGGACCTAATGCTACCTCTGTCCTGGGCATAGCACAGTATATTTTATAGGACTAGGGTGTGCTATTTAACCACTAGCACATTTCCCTTTGTGATTTTCTTCTAGCTGTCTAGTACTTGCTGAGCCAGTGCCTCTGCACGGTTTGAGAGATAGTCTAGGCTACAGGGTGGTCTCAGTGAGCAGTTGGATGTGGCCAGCCTAATTTTCTGGAAAGAAAAAGAACTCAGGTATACAGAGATGAATGATGCTAGACCCTAGTCCTCCAGGCCAGAAAGTGAGCCCTGGACTATTTTGTCTACTGGAATGGGTATGATCAACAATACCAAAATCATAGAGCTGAATACTAGGCAGAATTAAGGAAGGAGAGGAGCAAGATCACTGTTCAGAAATCACGTCATTGCGGAGAGTACAGAGCATGTACTTATGCTCTTCTGGAGATCAGAATGTTCTGAAGTCCCACTTTTAAATTTAAGTACTTGCTTAAGTGTACCATCTAAAATAAGATTGTTCTTTCAAATCAAGCCATATTATAAGGACAATTAAAACTGTGCAGTTTCTATTGGACTAATTATGGAAATCAGGATTTCTCATGCAAAGCTTGCATTTTTCCATGCGTAGGTTGTCTATTCGTCCTTTAAAACACAAAAAGCTTTAAAATCAGAGAGGAATAGACAACTTGTATCACTCCCTGACATACTACTAACAAGCAGGAGGAAAAAAAAAAGGTTAATTTTAATATTTCTTGGCTTTGGTTCTGCAACTAAGACCTTCTTCAAACTTCATTAATATAAGTATACTTCTATTTCCATTTAAATACAGTAAAATATTTGTTGTTAAAATTTCAAACTTAGCTGTGAAAAGTTAAATTCTTATGTGAATAATTACTTGGCTTGACCTTCATCTCTGCAGTGTCTTCTTCCCACCTGCTTCCAACAGTTGTCAGTGAGCTTGCTTTTTCATAACTTCTTTGGATAATTACCAGTCATATTGCAAAATTTCCTTGTTAATTTTTGATATTGTTTCTTCAATTTAGACAAGTTGGTTGTTTGTTTTTTTTTTTAAATAATGCCCCCCCMCACACACAGAGTGTACATATGTTGAGTGTGGTACTGGAGTTTATTTTGCAAGTGTAAATTTTTAGTGCCTTCATGTGCGTGCACTTCTGTATGTGTAACACAGCCTGCGATCTGTTCCCAGAAGCTTAGCAGAAGTCTTCTCTTTCTCTGTTCAGTAATAAATGAGCAGAAGCTTGACAGCAGCCAGTGACTGCCTGATGAGAGTGCCAAATAACTGAGCTGTCATCTGGAGAAACAGGTTTCAGTTCTCCAAAACGAACGTGATTGACTCCTCTGACATGTTTAAATGTATTCTAGCTCACAGGAAACGGTTTACAGTGCCTCAGTCACCTCCAGGAGAAGCAGTGCCTCCGCTAGACCAGGCTATGGTGTGCCAATCTCCTTGGCTTCCCACAAAACCGTCCCTGTGACAGACTCTTCTTTTCCAGCTGCCCTCAATTCAAGGGTTCGGCGCAGGAAAACCTTTCCTTTCATCAGGCTTCAGTCAAACAAACAGAGGATAGAAGGCATCTTGATCTTTCATTTACCAGTCTGAGAATCAAGTTCTTTCTCTCTCAGATGGTTCATTGCCGAAGGCTAAGAAAACTCCACCAGCCCTGTTAGGGAATCTGGATTCAGAGTTTTCCCTGAGAAGGGTTAGTCCACAACATCCTTTTCCACCTCGTCATTCAGTATAACGCTTCAGCTCTTACCCAGATGTAACGTACCTCATCTTGTAGGCATTATCTAGTGTATTCCCACTAAAATGACACTTTCCCCTCTGTTAGATAACACTCACATAGTGCAAATGTCTCTGCTATTGTACTCTGCCACAGGGTTAACAGAGTCTTATTTTGAGAAGGATCAATATTGCAAAATACTGATATGAAAAGCCTTTCTCTGTGTGCAAACTTCAGTTGTTTAGGGTTGCTAGTGCAAAGAGTTATGAGTTAACTTCTACTTCCCTTATTTTTTTCTTCACCAGACTTGGAGCTTTACAGTGAATAAGAAACATTTGGAATAAAAAGTGTTTGGATTACTATGCGTATTCACATTTTAAATTTGTTCACAAAAACATGATGTCTGTGAGTATTTTATAGTACTCTGTTTTTATTTTTACTTACTACAGCACTTGCACTGTGTCTATGTAAAATTCCATGAGGCACTGTTCACGTGTTCTGTGTTCAGAACACATAAATTACACCTCCAGATTAAGCCAGTGGTCCTCTTGCTCACTGATGTACAGCACTAATGTGCAGCACTGGTTGTTACCAGTTTTGTTAGGCCAAAATTGAACAGGAAACGGCGATGAAAAATGTTGCATTCCCAAAAGTTTTTTCCGATATTTTATACTTACATTTTTTCTTGAGGCACAGAGACATCTCTAGGAAGAGACAATATTTTTTATTATTTGTTAAGATGTGTCACTTGATAATAAAAGAGAATACTGGGTGCTTATTATTGGATAGCTTCAACAAGGTACTATTAAGATGCCTTGAAGCATGAACAGCCAAACCAGTTCATGAATACTTCGACAGCTTTTAGTCATTGTTATACCTCTAGATACACCTCTCATCCATCTAAATATCTAGATATTTTTTAATTGACCCAACTTTTTGTCCTTATTATGCCAGTCATCTTAGAAGTTTTTCTGCTATTAATCACAAAGCACAGTGTCCTGGACAGTGCAAAACGTTGTAGAGCAAATGAGAGAAACCCGGCTTTTCACATGGGGATAGTTTGGAATATCATGGGAAAATGGGAATAAAAAATACTTTCTCAGATGTGACAGGACTTCACTCTAACAGCTTAGTTTCTAAATTATATGGGAGTGTCCTGGTTTTGGCTGGGGTGGAATTAATTTTCTTTCTAGTAGTTGGTATAGTGCTATGTTTTGGATTTAGTGTAAGAAGAATGTTGATGACACACTGATGTTTTTAGTTGTTGCTAGGTAGTCTACTTTCTCAAGGACTTTTCAGCTCACATGCTCTGTGAGGTGCACAGGAGGCTGGGAGGGAGCACAGCCAGGACAGCTAGGCCAGCTGACCAATGGGGTATTCCATACCATATGATGTCATGCTCAGCATATAAGGCTGGAGGAAGAAGAAGGAAGTGGGGGACGTTCGGGGTGATGGCGCTTGTCTTCCCAAGTAACCGTTACGCGTGATGGAGCCCTGCTTTCCTGGGGATGGCTCAACACCTGCCTGCCCATGGGAAGGAGTGAAGGAATTCTTTGTTTTGCTTTGCTTGCATGCGCGGCTTTTGCTTTACCTATTAAACTGTCTTTATCTCAACCCACGAGTTTTCTCACTTTTACCCTTCCGATTCTCTCCCTCGTCCCACCCGGGGGAGAGTGAGCGAGCGGCTGTGTGGTGCTTAGTTGCCGGCTGGGCTTAAACCACGACAGGGAGTTACAGAGTATATTGTACTTTAGAATTCATTGCACTGGTAGTCCATGGTAGAATACAAAGATTGGTACGTTTGTGAAAAATTGTGAAGTGAATAGAATTAAGCATTCCCAAGCACATTTACAATAATAAATCCACAGGGGAATAAGGGTGACCTGAATGGCCTTGACAAAGGTTGCAACTGTGTGCAGACATAGATGGAAGCACCTCCAGGAGCGGTTCCAGCAGAAGGAGGGTAATGCAAGCCACAGCTGCTGATTATACACCCACATGAACATAGGCTTCAGCCATAGTTTGTGTCCATGTACTACAAAAAAAGGATGGCTGTACAGATCTCATGAGTACTATCTTCTGCGAAATCATCCTACCAAATGATCGGAGGGCAGGAACACCACTCCTATGAAAAAAAGGCTGAGAGAGTTGGGGTTGTTCAGCCTGGAGAAGAGAAGGCTCTGGGGACATTTTATTGTGGCTTTTCAATGCTTAAAGGGGGCTTATAACAAAGGTGGAAAAAGACCTTTTACCATGGCCTATAGTGACAGGACAAAGGCTAATGGTTTTAAACTAAAACAGGGTAGATTTACATTAGACATGAAGTGTTTTACAATGAGAGTGGTGAGGCACTGGAACAGGTTGCCCAGAGAAGTTGTAGCTGCCCCATCCCTGGAAGCATTCAAGGTCAGGTTTGAGTAACCTGATCTCATGAAAGATGTCTCTGCCCACGGCAGGGGGGTTGGACTAGAAGGTCTTCGAAGGTCCCTTCCAACCCAAACCATTCTATGATTCTACAATCTATTAAATGACCACTCATTTAGTCATTACACTCATTTACTCTTATTTTTCTTGAGTATTGCTGCTTAACACCTTTTTCAGCACCTGGGGACAACCAGCTGTCCTGGCTGTGCCATTCCTTTTTCCAGCTGTGTGGTCTAGAAAATCACAATTATTTCAGCTGACATCACCCAGAAATGGAAAATGCCAGAATATGAGAGCAGCAGTTTTGCTTCCTCTGACAGTCTAAGAGGAGAGGAAGTTTGTACAGCCGTTTTGCAGCCAGAGCCTGGGTCTCCTACCTAAGACACCTTCCAGAGTACATGCTGATCACACACCCGAGTTACTTTAAGGGTGACAATGTCTGAGGGCTCTCTGAGCTGTCATCTGCCAGGAGCAACCTAATGGGAATGTCTCTAGTTAAATGCCTTGAGGACTGCTGACAAAACTACAGCTAGTGTGGGCAGCTTTCTGGCACCTGTTATCTACTGTCACTTAAAGATTAGCTATGAGACCTGTGGTGGCTATTTTGTAAACAAATGAAAGAGCATGAATAATCAGGTACCATTAGACTGTATTGCCACTGTATGTGACATTGCAGTAATAGAAAAACACTAGGAAGTTTTGCATTCCTATGCCACCCACTGCAAAACAGACCAAGAAAAATAAAGAAAAATCAAGAAAGGGAAATTAAAGTGCTGAATTTCATAATGTTTCCCAGCTGGGGCTAAAAGAGAAAGTGGATTATTTAATTGATGGTCTGAAAGGACAGTAGATATTTTCTTAAAATTCATTTTCATTATTTTTTGCAAAGCTCACAGTATAGTTCAAAATACAAGACTGTTTCTCCTCAATTACAATTTGAAACGTGATGTTGCAAACATTTTAGCACTTACAGAGCTTTCAAGCATCCTGTTAATGCAGAGGACAGAAGTGGAGAGCAGAAATATATCTAATACAGAAAGCATTTGAACAGAAAAAGTCTAATCTCTATTTATGCAATATTCCAAAAAACAAAGTTCTTGTTGTTGCAGGGAAATAAAGTCGGCAGTCTGGCCATTTTAACTTCTAGCTTCAGCTATGGAAGCAATGATATATTTAACAACCAAACAACTCAGCACAAAACTGTAACTTAGTTAACTTCAATACAAATTATATATTTGAAATGAGTTAGGAAAGCACTTAAAGTGGTGTTGTCTTAACAGAACAATATTAGGTCATTATAACCCATCCCTGGAAATACTGAGAAGTACTTACTGTTAYAGGCTCTTTTCAGTGTTTTCAGTAATGGCAATCACAGTAGTAAACATTCTTCTTGGCACTAAAAGCTTCACATTTTCCTGTTAATGATGAATTTGTTATGAGAGTATTGATACCACTTCAGTTTCTTCCATTTTAATTTCTCAAGAAAACTATGTACAAATTTTGTTTGAGATTTGAGTGGCTTCGCTAAAGGGCCCATGTATAATCTGTATGTCTGGTTCACAAGAGAAGGTCTGAAGGGCAAAAGGAGAAGAGTATATTCTTCCTTAAAAATATGGCTTGAACTATATTTATGCAGATGCTTCTGGAAATAAGTTTGGTCTTGCTATGATTTCACACTAGCATTGATATACTTCATTCTGTGTAGTTATTCTTGAAGTATACTGGACTGAATTCAGAATTAGACATTATTTTTCCATCTCTGTTTTCTGCTGCAGTCTCTATTAATGTTTATGAACCACATCTGCTATTTAGACAAACTATCCCAACAGATGTACAGGATCACTTAATACATAAAGGCTTGCTCAGATTTCTCTAGTTCAACCACCCTGGAAAAAAATATGGCAAAACCCCCACATTGTTACAGTTTTCCTGAAAAAGTTGCAGAGCCAACTAGTATAGTGATACTTTGGATTTGTTTGTGTATTATTTATCTTCCACTTTTCTGACACTTCAGGAACAATGTCTGTATGGCATTTTTACACTGTCTCCATTTTGGGGGGGNGGGGGGCAGAATTTTACTCCATTTATTTCTTCTCTGAGTCCTTCTTGTACTGTCCAAGTTATTGGAAAGCAAGACTGATTGTGCTTTCATTATCCCTCTCTCTCTTAAATTTTTGCTTTGGTAATTTAGGAAAAACGCACACCTAAGTTCCTGTCATGATCCTCTGGAGTTTTTATATTAAATATCTAGTAACTCCAAGGCATTCCTCATTTTTGTTACACACAGTTTTTCCTTCAATAGGTAACACCAACAGTTTGGCAGTTGTCCTAAGAAAAGGATTTGGCCTCTGTCATGATATTTTACCTTTCTAATATGGTTACAAGCTTTTGCTCATACTAGCTTTTCAGTAAATGCATTTGCCCTTTTTATTTAATCTGAATATAGTTCAAATAGCCTAAACGTATGCAGCTCGGTCACATAAAATGGAAAATGGACGTCATAGTTTAGCTACAGAAGTGGAAGAAAACTGCCAGTAGATTAAAAGAACGTCTGCTTCATCTGACATTTAAGCTTCCTCCTATGGCTTTTTAGGACATTAATTTGTTTACAGTTTTACAAAGAGAAGAAATGCCAAGACCTAAGTTTGCCTATCGTGCAAATTAAAAAGAAACACAATTTGATCAATCTCTTTGAACAGCAATTAGTTGCTGATTGCAAATCCCCTCACAGCTGTAATATATTACTTTATTGAGATACCTGCTTATCAGAATGTTAAAAAAAACAAAACAAAACAAAACAAAACACAATTCTTCCCTTGCCCCTATTTCTCTGTTCTTCTCACGTCAAGTGTGAAGGCAACTTTACCTAAAAAATCCATTAGTTAAGTTCGCTTCACCAGATAGAAGTGTCTATCCTCAGTCTGCAACAAAAATGGGAAATATCCATTGCAGTTACAATGTTCACAGACTAACTGCTGGCTAGTGGATTGTCCAAAGTGTTGATGTCATGCATATCATTGGGAAATTTAAAAGCAATTTATTCTGATATATGTTTTCAAAATTTTAAGATATCGAGGTTTTTTACAACAAATAAAACTGATTCTGTAACCTAGAAATTTTACGGTGACAAAAGATTATTAGGCAAAAGTACAACACACAGTATTCCTGCAGCAAAGTACACAAGTTTCAAAACTCTACCTCATACACATCAAGTGTTTGGCTTATATGAATTTCTTGATGAATGTTATAAGCCATACATATCATTTGCTGAATAAACTGCTGGTCTTTTATTCTACTGGTTCGATTATTCAGTGAAGATTTTCCAAAGGAAAGAACCTTTACCATGCTTATCAGACATCCATGTAGAGAGATTATGGTCCAGTAGTTTACCTAACAGTGCCCCTGTTTTTCATTCAGAACAGTTTCTGGAGACTTTAGGATTTTGAAATTCAAAAGTACAGAAATGAGATATATTGTTCATGATAAGAAGATAGTTATAATGCTGAAAGTTGTCATTCAGATCCTTGATTCCCATAAAACAAAGTGAGCTTGCCTCCAACAAACATTTACAAAACCACAGACATTTTCAATGAGGTTTCTCACAATTTGTCTAGCGCTGCTATTTACAATGTTCCATGTGAGTTTTTGTCAGTGACTGAATTCATGTCTTGTCCTGGTTTTGGCTGGGATAGAGTTAATTTTCTTCCTATTAGATGGTATAGTGCTGTGTTTTGGATTTAGTATGAGAACAATGTTGATAACACACTGATGTTTTAGTTGTTGCTAAGTAGTGCTTACACTAGTCAAGGACTTTTCAGCTTCCCATGTTCTGCCAGGTGCACAAAAAACTGGAAGGGAGCACAGCCAGGACAGCTAATCCAGCTGGCCAATGAGGTATTCCATACCACATGATGTCATGCTCAGTATATAAACTGGGGGAGGGGGCTGGGGAGCAGCAATTGCTGCTTGGGGGCTGGCTGGGCATTGGTTGGTGGGTGGTGAGCAATTGCATCATGCATCACTTGCCTTGTATATTCTATTATCATTATTACTATTATTATTATTACTACTACTATTATTATTATTACTATTATTACTTTTTTATTTTATTTCAATTATTAAAATGTCTTTATCTCAACCCACGAGTTTTCCCACTTTTACCCTCGGGATTCTCTTCCGCACCCCACTGGAGGTGGGGGGAGTGAGTGAGTGGCTGTGTGGCATTTAGTTGCTGGCTAGGATTAAACCACAACATGCCTGTGTTACTGCCTTGTTATTAATTACCTGCATCTTTCAGCATATTCACATTCTCAAACATCCCTTTTTCTCTCTGTTCTCAACACCAAGAGCTTATAAACACCTTGCTAAAATATCCAGCATTTGAGTCAGCATTTGGTGCTTAGCCAATTTTGACAGTCTAATAAACGGCTTGCATTAAGCTGTTGTAACTGGACATGCAGTGCTCGCCACACTCTGGAAGCAGTCCAAACCATTCAGTGCATAACTAATCCTTGTAAGTAGACAGACATAAAGACCTGGTGGAAAAAGACCAAAATACTACACAGACATGTCTTTGGCAAAACACATGGGAGCCTGTAGATAAGTTTTATAGAGTTGGGAATTAAACTGAAGAAATGTGATATTTGGAAGGAGAATGTTCCCCCCTTTCCCAGCCCTTCTGAGTACAGAGCCCCAGGGAAGGATGTGGATAGGTTCTTCCAGCCTGCCAACTCGTCCACTGAAATCTGGCAGTCTGCTTGCCTTGAAATAGGATGGGTGTGGGGTCCTGCAGAGAAGGGGTGACTCTCTTATACATTGACCAAAAGTGTATTGTCTTGTCATTAAAATTTAACTCACCTCAACTAAATGTTGGATAGCAGAGTGCATCAGCCAAAACACCTCAATATTACATATAAACATATTTAGCTAATTATCCATAGCCATCCATACTCCATGCATAAATTCTTGCTGTCTGATATATGTCAGTTCTGGTCTGGGACAACAGAAACAGGTTGGCATTATATTTTTCTGAGAAATAYATGAGATACCAAGGAAGAACTGGTCTGGACGGCTCATCTGGTCCTGCCAAGGGGTTGCCATTTCTGCAAGAAGGTCTTGCTCTATGCCAGTGCCAAATCACAGGCACCACCACCTCCACTTACACCTGTTGACACACATGTGCCAAAAATACAAAATCCAAGACAAAAAGGTGTGGAAAAGTAAGTGACTGTAGGTGCTACTGACTGCCAGCAAGACAGGTTGTATTGCAGCTGGTGAATGGAAAAGTCATTAAAACCTCTTTGAGTGTCATTAAATACAGTATGTAACTTGAGAGCGCAGCCTGCCATCACTCCATGTGCAGACAATAGATCCATTGTCAAGATAGCCCAAGCGGGGACTTGGCTGAGCCACAGGCAGGGGTACAGCAGAGTTCAAGGCACACATTGTGTGCTTTCCCCAAGAAGTTGTCAACTGGTGGAAGACGCATAGCCAAATGGTAGGGATGCCAAAGCAGGACAAGGAAGATGAGAGCTGGGCTGAATTTTACATTCCACATCTCAGTGAACAGATAGTTGAGATGAGAAGGGTATTACTTCGCAAATAAAAACCCAGTCCAGAAAACATTTGAGCATATGATTTACAAGCGCCAAAGAATCCTAGTAAATACCCTGACAACAGTAGTAAAATTAAATATGACTCATTTGAAGGAAAGGGGTCTTGGTAAAATAACGGATGGATGCTTCTAAAGCAAGGATATATGTTTGCAAAGGTGAACAGTCTGATGTCAAAACAATGATGCTGTGGTAAAATACAGTATTTCCACTGACAAATATAGATTAAAAAAAAAAGTTACAAAGAACCATCTATCAATAATGTCAGAATTGCCCTTACTTTGCTTCAGGGAAAAAAATATGAAGTGTTTTTTTTTTAAGGATGTCTTCTCTACTTTGGAAATTTCTTTCATTTTCTAGATGTTTTGGAAAATTGACCAAAAGCTGTAAAATACTTGTTCATACCTAGCAGTTAGTAACATCTCTTTTTCCTACAGTTTTCCCTTTCCTTGAGGAACTATTACACAATTTTAATTCACTGAAGCAGTAAACCACCAGCAGATTTTATGGACTGTGAGGAAAAAATGAAATACAAGTTAATTTGCAAATATTTATGCAAGGATTTTGATGGAAAGAATTATGGTTATGCAGTCAAACAAAAATATATGTAATGTTTCTTTCTAAATCAGATCAACTCAAATTCAGAATACTAAGCACCGACAATTTGTGAGACTAATTTAGAGATTTAAATTATTTTTGATGCATAATCTGATGTATCATTTAACAATCATAATTCCATGTAGAAAAGTTAAAAAGAATAGCTGTATAAATCTGAGTTTTCAGGAATTGTCACCTGACACAGTCATAGAAAATATTTGTCCAGTTGTCATTTTTACTATACGTACTACCTTTCTGAATAACAGTCAAGTGATCCTACAACCTACTCTTTTAAGTCATTAATCCTATAAAACTGTGACTAATTAACAAGTACACATGAGGGAAGTAAATATTATCGCTGACCGATAAGCAACTTACAAGGTCGATAGATGTGCAAAAGGAAAGCAGATTTGTCAAGATGTGATATCAAATATTAGGTATTTTTTCTGGACTCAATGCACTATATTTGCTCATTTTCAGTAGTAAATGCTTAATTACTTGTTGCAGAAATGCCTTTTAGTGTGAGGGGGAGAAGACAAAGTTAGAATAAGCCCCTCTGACAGCAAATTAGTAGCCCATCAAAGGACTGACAATTATTTGTCTAGGAAGATATCCCTGTGTGAGACAAAAAAGTAGAAATGGGGCTGTTGTATGCTGGGATCTCACCGTCAGGAGGCTTTCATTTGTTCTCCTGGCAGAGGTCAAGAGATACTCTTGTTGTGCTGGATAACCATAAGATGGCTCATCAGCTTAAAATGCTGTGGATGCAGTGATGCTTCGTTTGCCCTAGATTTTGCTTAAGTCTAATTATGTGTCACTAATTTTATTTTATGAATCAGTTTCTGTAAAACTGCAAACATGTTACTCCTGTTGTTAACTAAACCCACCTTTAGGCACAAATACAAGGCTCACAACCCCTGTCAGCCAAATTCTTGTTTTCAGTGAAAGAACTTGTATAAGAAGTGCAAGACCAATTCCTCTTTCTAGCAAATGCCACTTTCACACCCATCCTGTACCTTAAAACTTCCCTCTAGGCTATTGTTGTCCCAGGAGTGGGACCTGGTGCCCTTCAGATGGCTCAGGAATGTGCACAGGGGGTGGCTCATGCCGGTGGGTTCCAGGGATGGGACCCGCGTGGGGGTCCTGAAGTCACACCACAGTACGGTGCATGTAAATGGTAAAATGGCTGTCAGCCTGTGAGGCCAGCTATTGCTCAGACACTTAACAATAACCTCCAACCAACAATTAAAAAAATGTGGATCAGAAACCTGGCTCTAAGAATCATCCTCCTCAGTCAGGAGATAGAAGTAGGGCTTTGGCGTGCATGAYATCAAATAATCACAAAACAGTTCCAGTACCTGGAGTACTGATGATCTCTCTCTATAACGCAAATATTAAGTCATTTTTCTTTACCCGCTAAGCAGCCCTAAAGTACACATGAACATGGTGTACTTTGGAACTGAAATTTACTATCCATTTCTTCAAAAATTTGGCATAAAATAGGCAAAAGAAATAATGTTGTGCTTGACAAGTGATCTTTAAAAACATTTTCTGAGGCTGTTCTTTTTCCAGCAACCTTTTCACATTTGATTAATATTCCTTCCTGTTTCCTGGTTCACAACATTTCTTCTTTGAGCTGCATTGGATCTAAATCTGAAAGTAAAAAAAAAAAAAACCACCCAACCTTTTAATCCGAGGAAAACTGACTCTTTATTATTTCCATATCTTAGGTTTATCATATAGGTTGTCAAGACACAATAAAACTGTGTTTTTTTTGCATATGAGGCAAGAAAAAGAAAGGAAGAAGAAGCTAATGTTTTTCAAGATAAACTTGCTTTGCAGCTAAACATTTCGCAGCCGTCCCAAACACAGCAGGTCAAATATTCTTGGATTATGTTCAGCTCTCTATGAGAGCACAAGAGTTCATTCAAAATACTCTGTAAAAGAAAACAAAAAACAAATTCATTTAAAAGGGATCACAGAATTTCCCTTGGTTAAAGCCATGCATTAATAACCCACAGAAAATGTTGAATCTGTTTTAGTAAAGTATCTGACAATTTTCCCCCCACTGGAGACATTAACAATACTATTCCAAACATTTGTGTATTAGGCTGATGTAATCTTTCTGTTACCCGGAAATTTCTTGGGCACAGTGGATTGTCTACATGTATTATTTGGGGGATAAAATGCTGTATGGCTACAAAAAGCTTACTGCGAGCCCCAGGATGACGTCTCACATGCTTTTGAGATGCAGTCTGAATAGGAAGGTGGCATCTAGGAACGTGTGGACTTTCCATAAGAAATGTCCTAACCTATTTGTTTGAATTAAACCAAAGTATTCTAAACACTGTACTTTGTACTGCTGTAATAGCAGAACTATAACTTCCAAACAGCCACACCCACAAACACAGACCCAAATTGTGCTTATTTGTTTGTTTTCACATTTAAGGGCTTCTTTTTTCCCAGAGAGATGTATTATGGCTTGGGACAAAAATGTATGCTGAAGAACATTCCTGTTAGAAGTAAACCACATCTTTTTATGGAGCCTCAGGATTTGGGGATTGCTGTCATAAGGATGAAGAAAGAGGAGGAGAAAGCGATGAGGAGGGAAGCAGCGGGCGGGYGGTCCGCTCCGCTCTGGGCGGGAGGCATGGAGGACCAACAGGAACTCAGAGCTGGGGGCAGGAGGGGTGGGGGAGACCAACAAGCCCCTCACAAGGGCAGGCAAGAGGCTGCTACAGCAATGCCAGCAGAGAGGTCAGCCCAGGGTGCTGCGGCTCACCCGGGCACCAGGCTTTGCCTGAAGTGAATTGCCGTGCCTATTTATCACAGAGCCCATCTCCCGTCCAGAAGTAGGGTGTCCCTGGCTGAGGGACATGGTAACTGATTGCTCTCATTAATGCAGATGAGTTCTAGAAAAACATGTTTCATTCACAGATCAATATCAAGTTTTCCAAGCTGGCAGTCAAGAATAGAAATCTCTTTTGGTTTTTTGACTTGTGAACTGAAAAATTTTAATAAGGAAATCATTGATAGGATCCACACACAAAACGTTATATCATTTTAACAGCTCCTTCTGTGGAAAGTACCACAGGGTACCCTTGCTCTTACACAGCTCAGATTTCCAAAGACCTACTTTCTATTATGAAAAAATAATTACCTTTGGAAAGATTTAATTTTCCCAGGGTACTTTACTTCCAGGCATCAGAATAGAATCTGGTCCATATAAGCCAATTTCTTCAGTAACATAATAGATGAGATGGAGTAATGAAAAAAGGAATGAATGCTTTCTTTGTTGGTTGTCTATTTTACTACTGATCTGAAGGATTATAAGTAATTGTAATAAATGGTTTGTTGGTAACGGTTGTCTCTGTTGTTTTGGACACCTGTATGAAATACAAAAAAGCCCTGATAGTGGAATACATTTACATCTAATTTTGGCAACTTTCTGTCACTTCCAGTTTAATCAGTCTTTGGAAACCTCTTAAAAGGTACTGGGCTTTTTTTAAAAAAAACTATTTAAAAAAATAATTTACAAGGAAAAACCAGACACAGTGAATAAAGCAGCATTTATGCAAACTTCCAAAATTAAACTATGTCTACTGCACTCTTTTATAAATATTTATGGTACTAATTACAGAACTTGTTCTAGTTTGCCAGAGAGTGGGGTAACGAAAACTCATTAGAAAAATAGTAAATGTAGTAAGCAGTATCTTATTATAGTTATAAACTAACATTGTGGTAATATGCAAAAGGCCTTACCTTAAACATTTTTATATAAATTATCTGCTGAAGTACTAAATGAAAGGAAACCACAATGCATAAAAGCAGATGTAAACTCTACATCCTAATATTTCACATGGCTCAGTTAATAATTTCTATTGCGCTTTGTGAAGAGGCAGTCATACATCATACTACTACCTGCTCTGAGTTCCAGTTGGACTATCCCAGCTTTGCATTAAAGCTTCCTTCTTCTGACAGCAGCCGTCATTAATCATCAGGATTTAAAAAAGAAAAAAAAAAAAAAAACAACCAAAACTAGCAAGGCTTGCACTGTGAGTTACCGGCGTTGGGCTGAGCGTATTGGCTTGTTTGTTTAACAACTCAAATTAATAACTTCCTTGACCATGTCACTCCTTGACATAGGCTGCCGTTGATTTTTTCATTCTCTGCTTTTGCTTTTAAGGAAGTTTTGTTCCCTGCCTCACCAGATTTGGTCCAGAACTTACAAGCATGAAAAGAAATTTTTCCTTCAACTTCAACGGGCACTGGAAAAGACTCCGGTTGAGACTGCTTATATGTTTTAAAATAGTTTGTCTCTTGCTTTTCTACACTGTCATAATTCAGGAGTTTTTCCATTACATTTAGTGGTGACAGAACCCTGTATAAAAGATAATATATCCATACAAAAGACAATGTGTCCATGGAAAATTTGACAAGGGTCCTGCCATAGGTGTTTGAATTCACCAGGCATCAGCTGAAGTGAGATATTAAACACACCAACACGTATGTAAGGAGCATTTTCATAGGATTATGTAGAGGACCAAATTAGTCTTACTTTCCATCCCTGGGCAGCTCCCAAGACTCTAAGGAGATGAGGAGGATTCTGGGATTTATGAAAAATCAACTAAATGAGAGGGTTGTATAACAGCATCTCCAGAAATGAGGAAGGCTGAAAGAGAAAGAGTCCTTTAAGAGAATATTAGCACAGAGAAAGGACATTTACACACTTTAAAATTGCATTTAAAACCTTTTACATCCCCCAAATAGTTCTCTATTCTTAATTGTCCATCTGGATGTGCACTGGGCATGGTTATATCTGTGTTGTGTCAGATATCCACTAAGGAAATGTCAAGCTACATCCTTCCAGGGTAAGAAACAAGTTGATAACTATTTTACCATTACAGTTTGCTGTAGTGAAAAAGAAGAAATAGATTGTGCATTGTAATAAGTGAATGGCTGTTTAAGGTCTTCACAGTTGTTGTTAAAGCTGTATGTAATGCCCACACATGAAACAGTGGGATTAAACCTCAGCTACTCTGACTCCATTACTATGTGAATGGTGAAGATATGTGATGCAGCCTAATAGTTCCTCTATTTCAGGAGTGGTGCTGTAGCAAGACACTTGCAGAGTCCTGCCTGTAGATATCCCTCCCATCAGATTTCCCTCTGTCTTAAATTCCCCTGGGAATCTCAAATATTTTTTCTTAGTCATTTTATGGTACAGGTCAAACTAAAAAATCTGGTAGTTAGACGGAAAAGAAAAGGGAAGCTTCTATTAAAACCCAAACAAAGACAGCATACACCCTCATTGTTCTTCAGGGAAGGTAAATGGGATGCAGCAGTATACAAGGGTTGAAAGAGCCCTTCTCCTCCCTGGGAGAATCGGTATGGCTTTTGTCTACAAGAACTGCCACAGTGTTTTATCACTGAGCATGAATGAATCAGCCCCCTGGGCCGGGCAGCAGGTCGGCGCGATGCTGTCTGTAAGAGAGATGCGGCACCCTGTCCCCACCTCAGGGCTCCTTCCTCAAGCCTGCAAGTCCCTGCCCCAGGACTGCAAACTGCGGGTACCTCCCCTCCACGAGTTGTCCTTCCAGGGCTGCTGCCCAGCTCTGCACGCAGCTGCTGTACCGCAGGCTGTCTGCTGGTCACTCAGCCAAAAGCGTCCTTAGATTGCGAGTCCTGGTTTTATATTTATTGGAAAATATCAGAATAAGGTAGCATATTCCTAGAACTGCAATGCTGCTGTAAGCCTTAGTGCATCTCTTTACGTGTGAAAAAATTCTGTGTGATGTAACAGTGGTAGTTACTAGAATGCAAACTGCATTTTAGACATTATCTCTTTGGGAACTTTGACCTCCGTGTACTTTAAGAATTACTAGAAATTATTTCACTCTCTTTATTATACCTGAGACATCTGAAAATTACTTTTGTTCCCTACTGTTTCCCAGTTTTCAGCTTCCGATTCGTTATGGCAATCTGCATTGGGCAATTCACATTACTTCCATACTGCTGTGTAAATCCACAGAGAAGTGCTAGCAATTTTATGGTGGTTTATACTGCAGTCAGCAATAGAGAGAGACAGCAGAGAAAGGTATAGAATTGGCTACTAAGGATGATTGAATGGTTAAAGCTATCACCCAAGCTGTGATGCTAGAAATCAATACTTCACGTGGTGATTTCAAATCCAGTAGATAAAGACACAGTAATTGCGGTATCAAGTGCAAATACAAAGCAGACTCCAGGATACCCTCCAGTGCCACCCTGAGACTGAGAAGTGGATGGCTGTGTTAAGAGAAGTCTGAAGTTCAGAGGCAGGAAAAGGTGTGTAAAATGGTGTTCTCTGTAAGAAGAGTACATCCACAGGTTTTGCACGATTCGCCTTTCTGCAGCCTGCCAGTTTTCTCATCTATGAATAAAGAGTTCTTGTTTCTGCATCGCAAAAGTGCCGTGGTACAACCTTGCGGGTAGGACAGTACCTTCTTGCCCCGTATCAAAGAAAAACGCAAAATGACTATACCCGAGCAGCAGACGTCACCTCACAGCTGCTCCTGACCACTTGGCTCAGTGTGCTTCCTTGCCACTCCAGGAGCAGTTTGGTTCCTCTGATCTCTGTCTCTCTTTGTTTTTTATCTTTAAATCTTAATGGAACTACTTATATCTATTCACAGCTTTAGGACTTAGGAAAGCTTGCTGTAGTTTTGTCAAAGAGAGGAAAAAAAATGAAGGCAAGGTGAATTCTAGTATTGAATCTGCCTAAGTCAGTGATTTTTATTTAGCAAATGGCCAGTGATTCTGTGGGCACTGATGGACAGCTTCTAAGGCCATATGAAAACTGGCGAACAACTTTGTTGTTTGAAACAAATGAAGAAAAAAAAGGGAAAAAAAAAAAAAAGGGAAAAAAAAGTGTCTATATGCCATCCAGACATCTTACCTGTAAAAATGTCTAAAAAGCACTACAAATTTTTAGGGGTTCACAGGCAAAAAAAAAAAAAAAAGTTCAAAACAACTGGCTCTGCATGCTTTCTGTTCAAGAGCTGGTTGGTACATAGCTGCACAATTTCTATTACTTTGCAGCAGTGACGTTTTTCCATATCAAAAGAATCATTTTCTGCTCAGGGGTTACTTGCTTGTACCATTGCTCTCTACTTAAATTTTGGACAGGAAGTTTTAGAAACTGTTTACATGAAGGCTCTGGCAAGAAACTGAAGTGATCTGATAATTCCTCCTCTGTGCCCTGCGTGGGAATTGTCACTCAGTCTCCTGATGCACTGCAGACCTAAAGCACTTTTCCATTGACTAGAGGCTGCTGGTGGGAAGGAAGGATGCAAAGTCTTTATGCTATTGGGTTCAGGTGCCTCTGTCTTGAGTCTGCCAAAATCAGTGTGATTTTGCAATTGTACAGGTTCTGTTACAGTAAGAACTCGAACTGCTCCACATTTCTGGTGGCATAAAATCATGAAGAAGAACTGGTTTCGGTATTGTTTTTCAATTTCAAAGGAAATTAATGAGCATGTTCACTTGCAAAGGTACTTCTGTTGATATAATATCATTGCTGTCTAGGGAAGAACTGAATACTTTAAAGCTAATTTTGTTTTGTTCTATTCTTTTTCCCCCAGTAGCAATCATTATTTCTCAGTATGAATTTTTAAAGTTGATCCTTACAAGAAAAGTTTCAGATCTGCTTTTGGAGAAAATGTTTTGTGCCAGTGTCTTTGCTTGCATTAGGGAACATTACCAGCAAGGACTCAGCCAATCTGATTCAACAGAAGCTCTGCTGATAAGATAGGATCACAAAATGAGCCAAAAAATTGCAAGCAGGCTTTACTTTCTCCCCTAAAGGTAAGCTTCTTTGTCCTGTCGCTCTCACCTTTCTGACAGCGAGTGATGGAAAAATATCTCCAGCACAAATCTCCTGCAGCCAGTTCAGCTGCACTCTTGCATTTAGTGATGTGGACTGAAAAGTGATAGACTTTTTTTTCCCCCCCTTTAAAAAGAAAAGAAGCTACTCTAGAGAGATGCATTTGCTGTTAAAAACAGAGTGATTAATTTACATGTACAGCTGCCTTTGAGGCTGACAGTCATCCACTTGACAGGATAGAGCAGTCGGATCTACCAGCAATGAATATTTCATAGCAAAACTTGGCTCTTTCTAATAAACAGGGGAGAGGTGCTGGTGGCAGCACTGCCATTAGCCAGCTTCTGTCAGAGCAAAAGAATTGCCCCAAGTGGCAATGGGTAGCATGTAAATGGCCTTTGCTACACCACTCTTTGACTGAGGAGTCTTGAGCATGTGATTTTGTGCTCTCCTTTTACTCTTTAATACTATTTTGGGTGTTCCATGATGTTAACATGCGTTTCCTTGGAAGAAACTAACATGATGTTGGTAGTAATGATCAATGTGTTCAAAAAGTTCCAAAGGTAGAATGATAATTTTGTCTCCTGAAAGGATATGATAATCAAGGTCTTTTCTTTGTTTTAGGCAAGGAAGGTGTTGGATGACTAAGGACAGTCGCAAGAGATAACTTGTCTAAGTTTAAAACAGAGAAAGTGTCTACCAACCATCTATCATTGTGTGAGCCCTATTATCTCTATAGTTGCTTTTATTCATTGGTATATTTTCTGTATTATCTGTGTACATTTTGTTCCTATATATATATATAACTTATTTAGCTATGTGACTGAACTTTTAAGAATAACTCCTTAATTTTTCTGAATGAGTTGATTAAAGCATATACATCGTCACCTAATTAAACACTAAACCACCTTAAAAGGATACTTGGACTTCTGAATAGGGAATGGAGTCCCTAACGTGGAGGTATCCATCTTTTGAAGTCTGGTATTCCACTGGATGCCATATGTTATCAAACTACTGTAGACTCAACCACTATCTTTTTCTTAGTATACAAGAGAGCAATTGTTCACTTCAGGTTTTTAGTATCAGAATCATCCAGGAAGTTAACACAAATCTGAGTAAAAATAAATAATATTTAAATCTCCCGATGGCTTGTTGGATATAAACCAACATTGCAGAAGCTGTAACCAGTAGGCTATTGTTTTCTGATCTACATATCCATAAATCAACCATTACTATTTATTTCTTTACCAGAACAATCAAGATGGATTGTTATAAAGATGCTTATCCCAAGATACTCCATAAACTGGAAATCTAGGTCTAACACAGTCCCTTTGAAACAATTAGGTCACAATATTTCTAGCTTGATTCATCGTCCATCTATTGTTTTCCAGAGAAATAAACCATATAGTCAGATTTATGTGCTTATTTCATAAAACTTAAAGACTCACTGGTTGTCAGAGACACCTCTTACATTGTGCTATCAATAAACAGAAAAGCAACAAATTTAGCAGGAAGTTTAAGCGCTTCTAATCCCTCAAAGAGGGGGCAAAACTCAGCCTCTGTAATTCGTAGATGTCAACTGCTGTCTAAATGAAACAACAAACATACTTCTCTGTTTCCCCTATATTTTGCAACTTAATTGATTAGGTCCAGATTCTACTAGCTTTCCACATGCAATTAACTCTTTTAGTCCATGAGTAGACACATACAGCTGAATAAGATAATGGAGGAAGTATGGTATTAATCACTGCTAACAAGGATAGCAGGATCTGCTTTCATTGGTAAGATAAATCAAAAACATTGTGTGTTTAACGTTTTGCAGCCCAGTCATCAAAAAATTTAAAATATTGTGCAGAAAAACATCTTTTGTCTCTCTCATTCTCTCTCAATAATTGTATTTGTCTGCCTTCCACTGGGCACCAATTAAGCTGGCATTCAGTGTAAAATGCAAAGAAAAGAAAATGGAATTCATAAAGTTAAATAATTGTATAGGAAGTTTCAACAATGTTGATGTTGCTGCTTTTGGGGCTAGAAAGAGTGAATAAATCTTGCAGAAATTTATTTCCTTATAGGTGGAACTATTGTTCCTTGACTTGTGCCTGAAGTACAACAAATTTTGCTGAAAAAGTGTCCTCTGTATATTTCCTTGCAGTAATTATATACTTGGGCTCTAGGAACAGCGACATAAATATAGAAGTCTATATCATTTGTAGCAAATGCAGATGTTGCAGCACATAATTTTTCTCTTGTAAAGCAAAACTTATCTGGTTTTCCTAGGTACTGTTCCTAGGTACATTGTGAGATTAATTGTTTGTGGCTCTTCTGAACAGTAGTAAGGAGAGAGAGGTAAAAGAAGAGGCATTGGGTATTGTGCTTTTTAAGACTCAGAGGATAATGTGGAGAAATGTCCCAGTATGCATGTTCAATAATTTCCACTGCATCACCATAAGCATCTAAACCTATTTTCAGGGTAAAAATGAACAGATACACCCAAGACCCTTMCTTTTGAATGTGTCTGGGTTTTGGCTGTCCCTGTCATCACTGCCTCCTTTCCTTGAAGTGCAAGGTGAGCTCAGCACTGGCTTCTGCAATGACTCATGTAGAGGGAGAATAAGCTGCTCCATCTCTCTTACCCTTCCCTAGTGCTCTTACATAGCTATCTATGTTCATAATGTAGCACTGTTCATGTATATTTTTAAAGAATTAATAAAAAAATAAGAACTGAGAATATATAAAGATTCTCTCAATTTTTCCTTCAGAGAAGTATCATGAGCAAAGACTCTTTTTTGACTTGTTCRAGCACAGTTTCTGCAGGGAAGAGGTACTTTCAGGTCAGAGCCAGCTATTTCAGGAAAAGATGCTGGTAATATCAGATCAGGACTTCCACCACATGGGTTCTTGTGGAGGAAAACACTCGTTAATGGGGCAGGTGTTGGTCTCAGAACTCACCAGGGTTTGCATTTCACTTGGAAAAAGCAAAATTCTCAGAATTACATTTAAAAACAAAAGTATAAAGTTTTCAGAGTGAAATGTTAAACAAATGCATTCTCCTACCCTCAGAGTGCTATTAGCCAGAATATTATTGATTTCTTTTACAAGAGAATTACAAAAACCGTAGTGAAAGCTATAGTAATGATGGACGACAAGATAAGTTATGAGAGAAATGTAAATGACTAAATACCGATTAAACGTTGAGAAGCAGCTGAAATGTTTTGCACCCTCAGAAAATGATAAGAATAGAGTAATGACTGCAAATTGATCTCAGGAAAGTATAAACTCGGAATTGTTAAGAGCTACTATGAAGGGTCAGCTGGACCCTGAAATAGTCTCTCAAGAAAAGTGACAGAAGCCTTAAATATGTGACTATAACTATGCAGAATATTTAAGAATATGACACTGATGATGGGGTGGACTGCACAGACAGTCCATATTAATTTCCTGCATAAGCTTTTTCTGTGGCTCCATGGACACCTTTAAGAAATCTACAGTACATAAAAATCTGCTATACACCCCTATTACACACAGAGGGGCCCTTAAAAACTTGTATGGCTGTAAAATCAGCCTTATGTGCTTATTGTCTAAAATAGCTGCAAAAACCACAGTAATGGAAGAGAGTTTCTGAGTCTGGTCCATTTTTAACGCCAGAAAACACACCACATAATCTCATTCAGAAATGTGTGAAGCTCCATTTTAAACCTAATTAGATTTTGCCCCTCTGATTCGATCCAATAACTGCTGTCCCAGAACCTCATTCCTCTCACACAAACCTTCATCTAATTTCAACCCATATTTATTCATGACTGCTTACACTCATTTGTTCTTGTGCCAGCAGCATCCTTTGGTTTAAATAGCTCTCTCTTCCCTGGTATTTTTTAGAGAGGGCAATTATACCCCCTTTTCTTCCCTTGTGTTGCTAGGCTAAACAATCCAAGTGCCTTTACTCTCCTCATGTAAGATAGGCTCATCATTCCCCTGATCATTTTAGTAGCACTGCTTGGCACTTTCTGCAGCTTGAGTTCATCTTTCTTGCATGTGGGTGACCAAAGTGTGCGCAGCATTCCTGATGAGCTCTTGCTGATGCTTTATGCAGAGGTATTTATAGGTTCCCTGTCTTTAGTGGGAATACCTCACCTGATGCATTTGCTTTTTTCATGACCACAGCAACATTTGAGGCTCATAGTCATGCTGTGATTGATTAAAACACTAAATCTTTCTTCTTCTCTGTCACTTTCGGTTGATGAGTTCCCTGTTTATACTGGTGGGTCTTGCTATTGGTCTTTAAATGCATGAGACGGCACTTTGTATGATTAAATTTTATCCCTTCTCATTTACCTCTGTTGACCAGGTCATTCAGTTCTTCCTGTATGATATTCTGATTCTCTTGTGTATTGATGATGCCTCTTAAATTTGTACTATCAGTAAATTTAATTATTACATTCCCATTTCTTGTTCCCAAGTCATCACTGCCTAAGATCAGTCTGTGCAAGTCTCTGAGGTCTCCACCAGTAGCTTCTCCCCAACCCTATCATTAAAGTCTGTTATCATTTCTCTTTTTCTTCTTTTCTAATGATCCCTGTAGTAATGACCATTTCCATCATCTTAACCTGGCTATTTCCTATGTGATACCATTCTATGATACATTTTATTGAAAGCAGGTGAGATAAGTCCATCACTCACCCTTTGTTCAAAAAATACATGTTATCAAAGTGGATATTTAGCACGACTAAAAACATCCTTGGCAACCTTTTGTATGATTTTTGCCAACCTATTTAATTCAACCTATATTTCCTTATACTCATGCCTCTTTCTTTTAAAATTTGTTCAAAAGCCCTGTACAACACTGATGTTGGGCAGATTGTATCATGTTTGTTCTGAATACATTTCTTTGGCATGGGTATCTTTACTGCTCTGCAGTCAGACAGTATCACTTTAAGCTGGAAGATCAATTATAAAATCTTTCTACTGGACCTAACATTATGGATCAGACCGTATATACTCCAGGGACTTCATCTGCCACCTCAATCTGTGTATGTTGGCTTTCTACGTGTAGACATGGCAATTTCCAAAGCTAGATGTAATTCTGCTGGCAGTTTAGCATCATCCTCCTTACTGGAAAATGAAGCAAAGGACATGTCATGTTTGTCCCACATTTGAATCCCTTCCACACTGCATCCTGGCCCCTGAATGTTTTCCCTGTCCTTTTTGTATTCCTGCAACAAGAAAATCTCCTATTCCATTCTCTGCTGAGAGGTTTGTGTGTGTATTTTTTTGAATTTCCTTAGCAAGGCCTAACATGGTTTGATTATTTTGGCTATTCTGACTTTATCGTATGCCCCCTACTCTCCAAAAGATAGCTGACAGTCTTTTTTTAAAGATCAACCATCTGTTCTGTTTCTTGCAGCTTTTAGTTTGTTTTCAGCATCTTTGACTGAGAGGAAGAAAGATATTCTTTGTCAGTAGAATATCAGATAATCTTTTTTAAGCCTAAGAGAACTTTCCTAAGGCAACTTCTTTATAAACTGCAATACTACAAGTATAAAAAGGCTCTAAAGAATAGAAGAGGCCTGAGGCTTATATAAGCCAGGATCTGTTCGCTCCAGAGAAAGGAGAGGTGACTTGGATGTTTTAAGCGTGCTGAAGGAAGAAAATAACCGAGAGAAGGGGAGGGAAAGGTGGGAAATGGAAGATTTGGGTATTAGCTGGGATTTTCCTCCACAGATGACTTGTTGGAATGGAGAACATTTATCACAGTCATTATCGATATTTTCACATGTCTCTAAAGAAAAGATTGTGTTTTCTCTGGCTTTTTTCTTTGTCCCATCTTGCTGTTCTACAATGTTCAGATATTCTTGCTAGATGTTTTTGTACTACTGAATGAGATCTTCAAATGCAGTAATTACCTCTTGAAAACAGAAAGACTGGGACAATTGACAGATAGAGCAAGAATAGCTGAGGCTTCTGGGGCGAGGGACAAGAAGAGAGGCACTAGGGGAAAGAAGTGTTTTACAATCCCATGAGCAAAGATTGGAGGTGAAATGATGGATGGATGGATGGATGGATGGAAAGGAGATAATCACAGTGAGTCTCTGGAAAGAAAATACCTGCTATTCTTAACATTTTCTTCTGCTTATGAAGGAACTCTTATGAAATGGATTTAAATTAGGAAGAAAAAGAAAGATTATTAATTCACTTTCTTCTGTGTTTCATCAGTTTACTCTCCGTCTTTTCTCTCCTTTTATCAGACTGTGTTGCCTAGAAAACTCTCATCATGTTGTCCTTTGGAGATAGCTGGATGGAGATGGGGTGTAGTGGAATTCAGGCTGCTGCATGCCTCAATAACCTTGGGCATCAGTCAGGCTGGGTGCTGCACCATGGGTCATGGCTCCACTGACACAGGCGGCAGCACAGCGTCTCTTGGCTGACTACAAACCTATGAAACGACAAGTAGAAATACAGCAGAAGTATGGCAGTATAATGGAACGAATCTATAGCACCTGTAAACAGAAAGAATATTTTTATATTATGCATCTGTAATATAAATAAGATAAGGTCCTGACCGACTGCTGAAGCAGTCATAAAATTCTATTCACTGATTAAGTGATTTTCACCAAGGACTTAACTTCATCATATTGCAGTTTATAGTTGTTTGGTTTTCTTATTTTGCTTCCTACTGTTACAGTTCCAGGGTTAAAGAAACACACTGGATGCAAGAAACTGGGTTTGTGCTCTTTAACCTTGCTTGCAACTGAAAATGGAGAAGCAGAGAATATGCAATTTCAGTTATACAGCCAAGACAAATCCAAGTTGTCTATAATTCTTAGTGTCATGTTTTATTGGCCCAAGAGAAGGAGATGATCCAAATCTTCTCATCCTGTTCTTATTTGCATTTCCTTGGTCTAGCGTGTGGAAGGATTGGAAAAGAGCTCTTCTAAGCTCTGTTTCATCATGTGATGGATAATCTCAAAATGTGATGCTTGTATGTAAAATGTTATGGAGGAGGATAAGGATGTTTTTATAGGACAAACATTTGAAAGAAACATTGCATCTGTCAGGGAGCTTGAAGCTAAATTAGGTGAAATACAGGAACTTCTATGAATATGTGTTGCAGCTGCAAAGTATTGATGAATATGCCAGTTTAAATGTACAGGGAAATTACATCTTTACAGAAAGTAGACTTTAACCTTCAAATGCTAAAATAAATGTTCTGGAAAACATTTTAATCTGCTCATATTTTCTCTATGGCCAGACAATGGTGTGGGTATGTTTAATACTTACATTATAACAAGTGTTAGAAAACTAATAAATATTTAGATACGTGTCAATGATTAATTAAAGTTACATAAAGAGACAATGTGTTACATAAGCAACGTAGTTTACTGCCTTGTTTTCACTCTTGAAACAATCCACTGAATATACACTTTTAAGAATAACTGCAGGGATCATTAATGCCCATCTGTAAAACAAGGACAGAAATAATAATGGTCATATAAGTGAATGACAGCTATGGTATTTATAAGAAGCATGGATCCCATGACCTTATGATCTATTTCAGAGAAACATTTAGTAGAAATTACTGTCTTCCTCCACTGTATTGGCTTTGTCCTCACAATAAGTACAACTGAGAAGTGATTTGTCAGAGATGTGTGTCACTGACTGGATTTTAGCGGCAAGGACACAGTTTGTGCATTAAAACCAGGAGATTAGACTACCTATGAGTCAGTAAGAGTAGCTTTCTGGTCACAGCAGTTTCTGGCATCTATTTTAGGCTCCTGCCCTGAAATGTCCCGTTTTGGGGCCCGTCTATTTCCACTGGCTGCCAAGGGGCACACCTGATCTGCTATGTCTCCTAGGAAGCTGATGCTTGCCAACTGCTGTCTTCAAGTTAAGATGCAACCCAAGATGAGGGTCTCCAGATAATAGAGCTACCTTACATGGTCATAAGTGTCCTACTTAAACAAAGATTTAAGTAACATGGTTTTATTTCAGGAAAGTTGTGGATTTTTCTCTTCTTACTAACAGGCCAGAGCCGGGCTGCACTGCCTTTTGTCCTCACCTTGGCTCCTGAAAGGCTCCACATCATTGTCTCCATCAGGTGGCTTAGCCTCCTCACAGCCAGGTCAATGGTCACAACAATCCATATATAAGATTTCTGTATATATTTTGGTTTTCTATTGAGAGAGAAGAGGGACAGTATAGCTTAATTCATAAAAGCAGAAGAAAACTCCTTTAAACCCGGTAGCAAGACCTTTTTTAAGAGAGGTACCTCTTCCACTTAAGAAACTATTTGCTTCATGCACCTCCTGCCTCTTAAACTGTCTAGAAGTTTAAAGCACATGTGAGGGCCGGGGTATGTGCTGATCGTGGGACTTCCCTTGCTGGATAACAACCCGGCCAACATGGCATGTGAGCCTGCACACTTGTGTGGCTAGAAGGAATTATGCTAGAGGCTTCTTTTAGGTACAGATACAGCAATACTGCAGTCCTACAAATTGTAAAGAAATCAGAATTGGGAGAAAGGGATGATAACATCCTTCCTGCTGGAAGGAGTGTTAAATTAATGCAGAACGCTATCCCTTTGGTAGATGCATAAAAACTGCAGGCTGGGTATTCAGTATCCAAATTAATTACTTGCAAAATGATTACTTGGAGCTGCACCAGCTTTTGCCTAGTTAGCATTCATCAACACGACTGCCATAGCTCTGTTTGCAGGCCTGCATACGAGCCCACATGCATGCCAAGAGAGGGAAACATGAGAAGGGATAAAATGAGAGAAGTGAGGAAAGAGAAAAGCCTCAGCAGCATAGCATGGCCATTCACTCCAACCAAAGCAGTCCTGCCCAGCTTTCACAGAGCAAAGCCACAGAGGTATAATGAAGAGAGGTTGCAACAGCTGTGTAAATCAGGCACACAAGGTTTCAATGAAAGAGTCTTGTGCAGTGTAAAGAAAATGCAGGAAGGGCTGCACTATTACTGGGAGATGTATAGAGGATTCATGTGGTATCAATATTCCTGAGTACATAGAAGTAGAGGATAAGGTAGCCAAAACCAGTTAGCATTTCTGATGATGAAAACAAAACTGTTTGACAGAAAATTTACGTATACTGTTATCTTCCACTTCTAAAGCAGGAAGTGCTTCTCCCTTCCTTCACCCACTGCCTCCTACAAACAACTCTCTCAGCTTTTCAGGAGAGCAATTAATTCCTCTGAGAAGTCTCCTCCTCCTGCGGGTGCTTATCAAATGTATCTTCCAAACGCTGGGTGCAGGAAATTCAAAGACTTTCATTCAGGCAATAAACTCTTATTGATACCCCTCGCAGTTTCTCTGGAGCAAGGAGTGCATATTAACTGTCCAAAGACATTAGGCTCCAGTCTGCATACAGTGAAAACTTCAGCAGCCGGTCAAGAGACTGGAAAAAAAAGAAGTTTGACATCAACACAAATTCCTATTAGCAGAAGCAGAACTGTCAGGCATGCTTTGGGGGAGGTTTAGGACAGCAGACTGCCAACTAGTGCTCAAATCTCTTATAGGTTTTATTGTACTTTTAAGGAAGACCATTTTTAAGTCTTGCCTAAGATTTCTGCAAGTCTTTCTTTTTAATTGTCAGAGGAAAAGAATGAAAAAGGGGGAAAAGTTGTTTTGACTTCTTAAGCTTCCCTTCTCTTCCCTGCAGTCTCAAATGACTCTTCAAATTTGGATAAGATATTACAATGGTATTGTAAACTCCATGCTTGCATAGGCGTGGAAAGGGGAGAAAGTGAAAGGTTGGTGAAATGACTAGCTGAAGAATATAATAATTTACCTTTAGAAACAGTAATACTCAGGAAAGATTTCATAGAGGGAACAAGGCAGGCAGTAGCACAGAAGCTGAGGTGTTGGATGTAGCCTAGGTAATTTCCAGTATTTCCTTAGTCCTTGCCACATCCCACCCCGATGTCACCACCCAGCAGAAAAAGAGAGTTTAATCTCACTAATCATAGCTTCATTCCTTCATCCCTCACTAAATCTGTTCCCCATACTTGTAGCACCAGATGACGGCATTGCATCAGAGAAAACATTCCCAGACTCTCCTGCATGGTAGCCATCAGTAAGGTAAGAAAAGTAATCTCTGAAAGGATGAGTAACACATATGGAAGAATTAGAAAATGCTTTAGGCTCTCAAGCCAATTGAAGGACTTGTGGCAAGGACCTGAGCAATTTTACTGGGAAATGTTTTTGTTTTCAATTTCACTTTCTCTAAGCAAGAATGTGTGTTTTCACACAGTATTCTGGAAGGTGATGCACTACTGGAATTAAATAATAGCAGAAAAGTATTTAATTCAACTTCAGTGTTGCTACTTCAAGCAAAGGAAATATTCTTTGAAACCAGTAGTCTAAAAAAAGAAGGATCTGTAGCTGGAAGAAAATGACAATTCAGTTTTATCAAAGGGAAGTGTTAGGCTACCCCTGGAGTACTGTGCCCATTTTTGGGCCACTCAGTTCAAGAAGGCTATTGGGAAAATAGAGAGGAGTTGTGAAATCCCTTTTACCTAATAGGAGATTGAGTAGGGGGCAGACACAAACTACAACCAGTACTTCTGGAAACACCTTTTATTCATTAGTCTGTTGTTATTAATAGCAGATAACTGTTCAGGCACCACATTCAGTTATTCCCTCATGCAGCTGACTCACACATTCGCTCGCAGTTGCCCCGTTGGAGCAGCAGTGGGGAGGCCAACCCAGCCACAGACTCACAAGCTGAGGGTTGCGCTGCCTTCTGCATAGCTGTTCGGAAAGTCCCCCAGGGACGCCTTGTTTCATCAGGTGCGTATATAGCCCTGCAGTAATTGTCTGTGCATAACAGTCACTGACCCCATGCCTGTGGTCCAAGTTACACACCCTGCCACTCACGCTAGTGTGCACTCTTGACCTTCGGCAGGTTTGGCTGGCTCTTGGTGTCCAAGTTTATCAGTTCTTTCCATTTCAACAGGACTTACAGCCCCCAGAGCTTGCCAGTCCTTGGGAAATTTCTGCATGCTTTCCTCTCAGAAAATATGTTCCCTTGCCTTGGCCTGCTCTTCACTGGTAACTCTTTTTCCTTCCAAACCTGCAGGTACCTATAGACCCCATTCCCACCAGCTCACGCAGAAGGATCCTTCATGGAAGAACATCTATCACTGAAACAGGCTATGCCGAATGGTTGTGGACTCGCCGTCATTGGAGGTTTTTTACATACAGTGAGATCAAGCTACAGCTGATCTGATATAGTTTTGGCTACCATCCTGCTTGAAGCCAGAGGTTGGACTAGGTGACCTGCAGAGGTCCAGTCAACATTTCTATGATTCTATGAAATGTCAAAGCATCCATTTTTAAATATTTCTTTAGGAAGAAGACAGATTTTGCTGTTTGGTGTTTCCTGCATTGGACAAACTCCCCTTGGCCAAGGAAAGTGTCCCTCAAATAATGTGATCAGAGCCTCCACCAGAACTAATACATTTTGGAAAAACACTTTTCGGCATAAGGTGATGTCTTCTGTTCAGAAGAACAAAGAAAAAAAAATCAAAATGGTCTCTCCTGTTCTAATATAATCTATTTTGTGGTACTGTTACTCAAGTCAACCATGCAACACTTCAGATAAGTCAATACACATATAAACATGGGAAAATTTTGTACTTTTTTTTAAATTATGAGGCCAATCTTCAAATATGCATTGTTTTACTTCTTCACTTGACATTATAGAACAGATTGAAAATGAAATTCCTAACTTCAGCCATTCTTTAGCTGTGATTAAAAAGCTGCTTTTCAAACTAAGAACTCAGATATGGCTGAAAGAGTTTTACTCAAATTTTCCTTCTACTTAAAGCTAATGGCATTATTAATGCAAGAATTCAGCTGAGAGAGAAACATGAAAATAACCTCACCATTTGGGTTTCATTACAGAAAGTTTGTTCATCCTTGTGTAACCTTCTGCCAGGTGCTGGCAGCAAAAAGGGCCAAGTCAATCTTCCTGTGGGCCCCTTCAAACACTTCAGTAATACTGGCTCAGTCCCCAAACAAATCACGTCCTGAAAGGCTCCTGCTGGGGCAAATCTTTCCCATTCACAGCTGAGTCCAAAGACAACTTTCTAAGGGGAGTAAAGAGGGTACCAATTAATTTGGGGAAGACAGCAGTTAACAGATCAATGATAGTTCTGTCAGGTATCTTGGCAGTAGTCTTAGGTGTGACCTTCCTCTTTGTTAACAACTTGTGAATGTAAGCAGTGCTGACATTCGCTGAAGAGCCCTGCTCTTTTTCAGGGCCCCTGGAGCCTGGGATGTTGGGGCAGGAGGCTTTGTGAGCTTCCCATCAACTCCAGGCAGAAGCTTTGCTGTGAAATACAGTCCCACACTGCAGCTACTCTGCTCTGCTGTGCGCTTCACACCACCTCAGTGGCATCTCTATATATCCAGCTGCCCTAGAGTATACCCAAGTAAAAATATGTCAGCTCTGCATAACTTTTACTGAACCAGGCTTCAGTAACAATTTGGGCGAATTTGATGTAGGTTTATCACCTGCCACATTTTAATAGGGGAGAGCAAGACTGTTAATATCTATGCTGGTTTTGCTTTCAAAAATCTGTGAAGGTCCCACCGCCCAAGCAAGGATGCGTTAGGCCAGGTGGAGGCTTTCTGGTCCTGACAGGTTTGCAGGGCAGAGGTGCATGCCCAAGGGTGACTGCCCCTCCACAGTGGCTGGGTCTGGGGAGCAGTGCGTGGTGTTTCCTCTGGCTTGGGGTTAACAGCACTGTGATGAAAGCCAAGTCCCACAGCAACGCGTGCATTGTCTCTGCTCCTGGCTGCATGAAGACCTGCCTGAGCGGAACATTTCCATTAACGTCCAAGGTGCTTGAGTTTTTCCATGCAATTGACAGCAGTCTCTACAGCATACAATGAAATTTCTTTACCGTTTCCCTGGTCAGAAATACCTTCTGAAAGTCTAGTGCAACTGACTCTGCAAGACCTGTCTACTTTAGCAAACTATGTTATTTTTAGTGAGAGAAAGGGTTGAGTCCCATGTCCCAGTCATCAGATTCTTCCAACAGCTTGTTCTGCAAGCAGCTGCAACAAGATTTGCTGTATAGATACTGGGTAACAGATGTCAGGCTTGGTGAGGAAAATGTTTGGAAAAACCATCCACAGAACTGTTGAATCCTCATAGCTAAAATGATGAATGGCAGTCACTGCAGTTTAAGATGGTGTAGTCTTGACAGAGGAGAATGTTTTCTAAAGGAATGATTTTGTGTCAGGTTTTAGTTATTAAAATGAAAATATTTAATTTTGCAGTCTGAGTAACAGGCAGGACAAAAGAAATCAATGTAATAAAGTTAATAATTTTGATTCTATGACTCTCTTATTGAACAGTAATTTAGCTGAAAAGCAGGCGTGCTCTGATTAGGTGTACAAATATAGAAAGATATTGATTAACAGGAGTGAAACTCCTTGAAGTGTTCCCTAAAAGCGACCGATGTGTCTTTTAAGAGAAAAAGGACTTACTAGCCTTTCCATTTACACACAGTTTTGTGAGATGACATCTCAATAAATAACAGTTACTTATTGACTTCTTTATGAACTATCAGCAAACCTGGGTGATATTATGTTGAACAGCATTTATGGAAATGTACAGAATCATAATTTGATTCCAGCTTATAGGCATAAATCTTGTTAACTGCTGGAGACTGAAGCAGCAGAGTGAACTGCGAAACACCTGAATTTGCATGAAGTCTGACCCTTGGGAATCTTTGCAAGCTTGCAATCTCTTACACTAGTATTGTGTTTTACCTCCTTTCCTCTGTTCTGAAACAATGAAATCAAAATTAATTTGTCTCTCAGGATCTCTTACAACTGCTACTTTTAGTGTACGTAAACCAGCTTCCACTCACACCCTAAATCATAAAATCCCATCCTATTTGACCTTCACCCTCTATAATCCCCTGAAGAGTGTCTAAGGGTGTACCCTGTGCTAGTTGTCCCTTTGGTAGTTCAATACAAGGAATCCCTTTGGATAAGGCTTATGTCATCATTCTTTGTTTTCCTATGGTGATTTTCTTTTTTTTTTTTTTTTTTGCATTTCCTGTGAAAACCATGAGGAAATGTTTGCAATAAAATGTAGTATTAGCAAAATTCTTCTTTATAATATTCATTCAGTATAGATACAGGAAATCAACATTGCAATTTGGCCCCAGGTCCCCCAGGAAACGTAAGAAAAGCATATGTCCCGTCCCACATTTCCATAATTTTGGACAGAAATTCTGGCTGAAGCAGCTCTTAAAACAAATAACATAGTTAGCAAAGAGATGCTTCACTTATTTGGCAACATCTCTGAAACTGAAAACTCATTCTGTAACCAGTAGAAGCCAGAAGGTGGATTTTTCCGGTTCACTGCAATGATTTCAAAAGCCATACAAAGAATATTCTTCTGGAGAGCATGTATGGAAAGTTCTGATCCTCTGCAGGTACTGGGGATGGGTGGAAGGTGACTGAGTCTGCACTCAGTTTTGGTGTAAAGAACATGGAAGGGAAAGGAGAGACTCATTTTATCCATATGAAAGATGAATGCAAAATAGTATAACGAAGTCGTCTATACTACCTCTTTAATCAATGAACATACTTTCGTAGGGTGACTTGTTCTGTTTCAGGATAGGTGTATAAGCCTCCATCTGGTTTTCCTCTGAGGGACTGAACTTGAGGTGTGTTTTATGATGGCTAGAAAAACACAAATTTGTATTCAAATCTTACATCTGATCACACATTATGACTACAGAGATAGCATGCAATAGTTCAGTATTAAAAACCACTTTTCCTCCCCTCCTTATAACCACAATGAAGTGCTAACAAGGATCTTTCTGACAGTGCCATGTAACTGCCTAGATCAAATTCTTTTACAACATAAGTCTTGTAACACAAGTTCAGGAGAAAATGCAAAATGACGTCCCTTACAGCGGCATTACACTTGTTCTAATTTATCACAAGTGGCACAAACTGAGAGCTAGAGACAGCTACTAATATTCCTCTATTGTAAGTAAAGCTTGGCTCCAGTTAAGAATATAATACCAAATAATTCTACAATGCATTTGCATGCTACTCCAAATAAGAGTGGACAAACTCTTGCAGTCTTTGGTGCCTTCTGAAGCAAGTAGCAGACCAGGAGAAGTCCAGCAAGACTAGATGAGAGCAGTGAAAAATAATTAAACATTGGGGTTTCCTCCCACTAATTAGTTATTTAATTTTCTTCACTTTTCTATTTTTTATCTTTATTTATTTTCCTTTTTAAACTATGAAAAATATAGTTGGAAATTATTATTATTATTCATTTTTGCTTTTCTTTCCAGAGAAGGTTCAGATGTTCAGATCCTAGCTGCAGAAGTGCAGAGAAATTCTAAGAAGCATTAATGGAGCTTTCTTCTCAAAGCAACATAGTCAATGTTTYTTAATCAATAGAAGGATCTGCAATTGTATCAGACTCTTATTACACATTAACAGCAGTTGGAATACCCATGATGGTTTTGACACAGATGCTGTATTTCGCCTACATTTACTGTTAATTACTGCAAATTATGTGAGCTGATTCTTAATATTTGAGAAACGTGTTTTTAAAAGGGAGGGGGGGCAGTCTGGTGGTCTGACTAGAGCGTATTTGAATAGACTAAGGTTGGAATGCAAAACAGTTCAATGCAAAAACAATTTGGAATCCACATTCAGAAAATAGTGATTTTTGAAAAAAATTTTTTTTATTCTACTTTATGCTGATCCACTAAAGAATGCCATTTCAAGAAAAAAAAGGAGCCAAATATTTTCTAAAAATCAGGACCCTTTTTAAGAATCTCAGATTAAAGTTCCAAGACCGTAGTTGATGGTCATTGATCTTTCTTGAAAATATAAGAAACTTATGAGATGTATGTGTTTTGTAGGACTGGGAAGTGAAAATTAGTCCTTCCCTGTTATTGGGAGYCCTACAATTCAAATAATCAGAAACAGCTACTCACTGTTCAAAACACAAGTCTTACGTTCTAACTGATTTTCCTTTTCATCATTATAGAAAAAGTGAGGAACCTTTTGTATTACACTAATGGACACTCATTTTTTATTAGAACTAATAGAATTCCTGGAATACCTCAGCAGAGCAACCAAGCATATCAACTTAACTTTGAAAGCATCAGAAGGCCCCCTGAAGCCAGAGACATCTTTGGCTAAATTGTTGCATTGGGTTTTTTAACTGAATTCTTTGAGTTTTAAAGTAAGTGTTATCTGTAACAAGTAACAGTAGTTCAAATTTATGTAAACTGTAATAACACAGATTCTTAATAGAATAATTTTTCTGTTTGCCCTTTGCCTTTATATTTTAAAAATTTATTTACTGTGTTTTATTTCTTATTTTATTTTGAGTTTATTTTGTTTTTATTAATCTTCAGGTGACTGACTTTTGCTTTTGTCCTCTGAGCTGACTATGCAGGCAATGCAAATGTTGTTGGGTCTCATCATAGAACATTTTATTCATTTGGAAAGTTTCCATGTACTTGGGATGATATACCAACAGAAAAATCCTACTGTCAAATATCACTAGGCACAATATAGATATATACATATGGAACTCTGTGTGTCTTGATTTTTCCCAAGCTTTGTCTTTCCCAAACAGCTGCTGCCTTCCAGATATGTTAGGAAACATTTGATTTTTATCAGTGTTTAGTCTGTCATGGAAACTTAGACAGTATTCACGCAGCAGATATTTATTCTTATGATTCATTTTGCTGATATGTACGGTACCTTGAAGACAAAGGAATTGTTTTCACAAACCCAGTTCAGAATGTGTATGTTTGTTGGAATCAAGATCTTAAAGCTCCTTTAATATTTTTTGTAATGGAAATCCTTAGAAATATACCATGGTTTTGATATTCAGAAGGAATACTCTTCATATATTTTCATGTATAGCAGAGGATATGTAATGCCATTTTTTCTGAGGGTTACTCAGGGTGTCTTGCAAACTATTGACAGCTCACCAGATTGTGTGTTTTCTTCCTGTACATCATACGTATTACGTAAGACTAAAACTCCTAGCATGACCAAGGTTAAAATTCCTATTACTAGCACAATGAGCTTCTTTGGCTTTACAATACTCCCGGAAATCTCACAGTTCTGTAAACCCTGGGACTAGGGTTCTTCAAAGCCTTTGAGAACAGATTTACTGGTTGGAGAAAGGAAGCAAGCAATCCACAAGAACCTCAGGACTCCAGAAAGGAAGATCCGTTGGCACCCACTCCAAGCCAGATAAAACAATTGTAAATCTATTTTTAAGACTTGCAATGGATTGGGGCAGCCCAGCCCCGTGCCCACCAGCGCAGGGCATGCGTTACCCCAGGGCACCCATGTAGGCAGCACAGGTGGGAATGGCAGAGYGGCACTGGCTTAGATCTCGCAGTGCTGGACAGGAGGTGGGGCTCATTGCAGCAAAAGGGCAGAGGAAGGGGGGAATTAATCCTAACATGTATTGCTTCACTAGTAACTCATGTCCTTAAGGGGTATTTAGGCTAAAACTACTGCCAAGAAACCTTAATACAGCTAGGAGCCTTTCTTAATAAATATTTTTAGTTCAAGGATTGCCAACTTTCCCAAATTTATTCTGTTCCCTCTCCTGCCATAAAGCTCCCTCCATTTTTAAAACTTTAAACTAATTATTTGTATGTAGGTAGTTTTTGCTTCTCAAAAGAAATCAGGCAACTTACTTGACCCAGTTTCCTGGGAGCGGGCTCAAATTTTTCATGAATGAACTTGTATCTTTTGCTGTTAGAAACACTAGATATTTTATGGTACTACACCATTTTATCCCACCACTCTCAATTTTATTCCTCATTCAGAGACTACACAAAATCTTTCTGAGACTGAAATCTTAAATATTTCCGGTTCCACTCTTCATCTTTGTAGAAGGTTTATTTTTTCCACTTAGCCTTGGAATGACTTTTATGCAGGATTTCTGCCACAGTAGCATCCAGGAGAAATCTAGCTCAAAGTAAAATGTACAAATGTCTTTTGAAGCCATGCCAAATAGAGGTCTTGGCCCTTGTGTCTCGGTGGATTGTTCTTTGGTGCTAAATCACTTTTAAAAAAGTAACCATTTCCAGTACTTTACTTGTCACATATGCTATTGGGGATTGAGTAAAGAACAAGAATCAATCAGATTATGGCATGCTAAAATCTAATACGATGTTTCTGAAAGGAAGAAAAACCTTATTTCATGTGATTTATATTTTCCAGTTTCCTTCCTGTGAAATTACCCGATACACAGCTCACGGAGCAAACATCTTGATAAAGAGGGCCCTTGAAAGATCTCCTTCTATTCCCGTTATATTTTTACTGAAAATACAGTACCCAGTTGTGGGGAAGTGTGATGTTAGTAAACTTGTTTTCTACTTCCTTCAAAGTGATAGGTTCATGACTTTAACTTCAAAATATATTAAGTTTACCTTTTGTTTAGCTATGCCCTTCGTCTACTCTATCTTCTATTCCTGTGCCCAATGGCTGTCGCTAGGGTCTCTGCACTCCACCAGGCAAGCTGTCCCTCTCCCACTCCCAGAGGTCTTGACAGGTGATGTTTACTTCTTTCCCTGCTCAGGATGCATTGCTAATCCTACTCATTCCAACATGTTGAGTAGGAATGAGATCCATATCTTCACACAGTCCTTTGTGTATGMTGTCCTTCCTCCATGGATTTGTTGTTATTTGCGTATTTCCAAACCCAATTAGAAAAGGAAGCATCAGTCACTCTGGTCCTGCTGCTGCATTTAACATGAGTGTGGTTTCTTCTTCCCTTTCTTACATACAGCAATTTCATATCATCAGTGTGTAAGTATAAAGCAGTTATTTATGAGCCAGCACACAAAAGACAGCTGGTGGGTTCATCATTAGTATGCTTACCACCCCGGTAAGACACCAGAGGAGTATTTTGCTCAGTAGGCAGGCAGGAGGGACGCACTGGCTTCAGTCCTGCTCTCCCACCAAATCAGTCAATGCCCTAATTTTACACTTGGGATTTTGTACCTTTAAATTTTGCTGTTTTCCCCTTAGCCCCTGAGCTAATGATCCCTTTCCCAACAGTCCCAGTTATGTAATTTTACCTTTCTTATCATTCGTGTCTCTGTCCTACAGACTTGCTCACAGCCCTTCCTCACGACTCAGCAGTTTCCTCAGCAGCCTGAGCCACGGCTCTGCCCATACCAGTCCCATAGCAGAGCTGAGCCACGGACCCCGGAGCACCGGGAGGTCAGACAGACAGGGACAGCTTCTGGGTGGGGGGGCTGTGGCAGAAAAAACAGTTTGAAAGATGACAGCAGATGAGGCCTGTTTTCATTCTCTTCCCCTCTCCCCTCCAAGCTTCTGCTCCTTAGTAATTATTTTCTTCCCTCATGATTTCCAATCCCGTTGACTTCCTTGAACTTTGTTCTTCTGTTTCATCAGTCCCCTCACTCCTAGTCAGCTCTGCTAACTTCCCATTTAGAGTACTTTGCTGCTTCAGTGCACTACTTTAGACACAAACCCAGCATAGCCTTCCAAACAGGGAGAAAGTAAGGAAAATGGAGAGATGAAAATACAATCTGTCTACACAGAGAAGATAACCATTCCTAAATTCATGAATGAAATGGGAAAAGAGGATGAGCAAGAATGAAGGTGAACTAGAGCAATACTTGAGATACTTATGAGACCAACTAGCTACACAAAACCAAGCAAAATAGTGGGATAGTAGCAAATGGACTGAGACGTTTCAAAATGCAATAACTGTGGTGACAGCAAGTAACAGGAGGATGTCATTCACTGGAAGATTTAAATGCACCATTGAAATTAAGAAGGAGGAAGAGAGAGGATTAGAGTGATTAATTTTTAAGGGGTAGCCAAAGAATATGACACAATTGACAATATGACAATAAAAAATGTTTCTATAAATACATTAGCAACAAAAGGAGGGCTAAGGAGAATCTCCATCCTTTATTGGATGCAGGGGAAACATAGTGACAAAGAATGASGAAAAGTCTGAGGTACTTAATGCCTTCTTTGCCTCAATCTTTAAGAGTAAGACCAGTTGTTCTTGGGGTACCCAGGCCCCTGAGCTCAAAGATGGGGATGGAGAACAGAACGAAGCCTCCATAATCCAAGGGGAAATGGTTAGCGATCTGTTACTCCACTTAGACACACACAAGTCTATGGGGCTGGATGGAGTCCATCTAAAGGTACTGAGGGAGCTGGCAGAAGTGCTCACCAAGCCACTTTCAATCCTTTATCAGCAGTCCTGGCTAACTGGGGAAGTCCCAGTTGACTGGAGGTTAGCACATGTGATGCCCATCTACATGAATGCCTGGAAGGAGGATCCAGGGAACTACAGGCCTGTCAGTCTGACCTCGGTGCTGAGGAAGGTTATGGAGCAGATCACCTTGAGTGCCATCACACGCCACATACAAGACAACCAGGTGATCAAGCCCAGTCAGCATGGGTTTATGAAAGGCAGGTGCGCTGGACTAACCTGATCTCTTTCAATGACAAGGTGACCTGCTTAGTGGATGAGGGAAAGGTTGTGGATGTGGTCTACCTAGACTTTAGTAAAGCCTTTGACACTGTTTCCCACAGCATTCTCCTGGAGAAACTGGCTGCTCATGGCTTGGACGGGCGTACTCTTCGCTGGGTAAAAGAACTGGCTGGATGGCTGGGCCCGAAGAGTTATGGTGAACGGAGTTAAATCCAGTTGGTGGCTGGTCACAAGTGGTGTTCCCCAGGGCTCCGTACTGAGGCCAGTTCTGTTTAACATCTTTATCAGTGATCTGGATGAGGGGATCAAGTGCACCTTCAGTAAATTTTCAGATGACACCAAGTTGGGCGGGAGTGTTGATCCGCCTGAGGGTAGGAAGGCTCTGCAGAGGGATCTGGACAGGCTGGATCGATGGGCCGAGGCCAATAGTATGAGGTTCAACAAGACCAAGTGCCGGGTCCTGCACTTGGGTCACAACAACCCCAGGCAACGCTCCAGGCTTGGGGAAGAGTGGCTGGAAAGCTGCCCGGCAGAAAAGGACGTGGGGGTGTTGGTCAACAGCTGGCTGAACATGAGCCGGCAGTGTGCCCAGGTGGTCAAGAAGGCCAACAGCATCCTGGCTTGTATGAGAAATAGTGTGGCCAGCAGGACTAGGGAAGTGGTTGTCCCTTTGTACTTGGTATTGGTGAGGCCACACCTCAAATAACGTGTTCAGTTTTGGGTCCCTCACTACAAGAAGGACATTGAGGTGCTGGACCATGTCCAAGGAAGGGCAATGAAGCTGGTGAAGGGTCTGGAGCACAAATCCTATGAGGAGTGACTGAGGGGACCGGGGTTGTTTAGCCTGGAGAAAAGGAGACTGAGGGGAGACCCTATTGCTCTCTACAATTACGTGAAAGGAGGTTGTAGCGAGTTGGGTGTTGGTCTCTTCTCCCAAGTAACTAGCGACAGGACAAGAGGAAATGGCCTCAAGTTGTGCCAGGGGAGGTTTAGATTGGACATTAGGAAAAATTTCTTCACTGAAAGGGTTGTCAAGCACTGGAACAGGCAAGCACTTGCCCAGGGAAGTGGTTAAGTCACCATTCCTGGAGGTATTTAAAAGATGTGTAGACGTGGTGCTTAGGGACATGGTTTAGCGGTAGACTTGGTAGTGCTAGGCTAACAGTTGGACTCAATGATCTTAAAGGTCTTTTCCAACCTAAACAACTCTATGATCCTATGATTCTAATTAGGCCAAAGTTGAACCAGTGTTATGAAATTGGCTTTTTTTTTTTTCTCTTTACTTTTCTTGCTTCTTTGCACTCTTGGTCTTACTTGGGTCTAGAGGGCAGAGGGATCAAAAGATTTCCTTCCTATTGGATTCCTGATCCTGCTAGAACTGAAGAGTGGAAGAAACAATTACCAAGCTTGTGCTAATGAGGCACACAGATATACGCTTATTCTAAATCTGTTTAGATGCATCCAGAATACACTTCTGAAAGGTCAGTTGTAGCTTGTGCCATTACCACTTCACTTCTAGTGTACAAAAGTAAATTCTCTCTATTGCCTTTGCCCCATTTTTCCCAAGATCATGTGAAAGTCTCAAGGCCAATTAGAAGAATCCTTTCTCTTTATCAACATGATTCTGGAAGCAGAGTGATGACTGAAAGGAGCTGAAAAAGGCTTCTATGCCTTCCTATCAATATATGCACAGCACTGAAGGCCTTTCACACAAGCTAAATCTCATAACGAAATATGACCTGTATGGGTAGTATAAAGTTTTAATATCGTGTTTCTTATCAGACTCCTTTCTGACTCCTCCAAATCCATTTTTAATAGTTCAAAAACAAAAGTTCAAACAAGCTTTTTACATATTCAAGTCCTTTCACTTCATTTCAGTTAAAATATTTTGGTGCACAAGTCTGTATTCTTTATGAACATAAATGACCATTTCAATAATAACCTCAGAATTCAGACTGCTTTTTAATTGCTCAAAAGGATAAAAAAAATTTTAGAATAACAAGTCTGACATATTTGCATTTCTAAGGTACCTAAAAATTGATTTAAATATGCTGAGAACTGCCACAACACACATTGGTGAAGGCTTATTTTTTTTTTTTCAGGAAAAACTTCTATAAATCATGGAAGCAAAGTAAATTATAAAAAAACAGAGAAGAACTAGTAATCAGCAGCCATATTTTTGGCATGAAAGCACTGGAATATACTGTGAGTTATCTGTGACCATTAAGTAGGAGACATGCACATTACATCTGACACTTGCCTGCATGTTCCCTCCCTGTCATCAAGATTAATGTTTGTTCATTGTTTTCAGAATGCTTCAAAACAGCCTTACATTTTGGCAGGCTGGGAGTCTTAGAGGTCTGAAGTCTTGAGTGGTCATGGAAATCCTACTGAAGGTGCTCGGATGCTGCAGCCCGGTAACTGGGATCTTTGTTTATCAGGGGAGGTCTAAGATGCATTTCACTAAAGATTGTATTGTGTCATGTTTTTCATTGTAAGAGATCAGGGAGATGACTCATATCTAAACCATGCTGAATTGCATTCTTTCGAATGCTTCAATCCAGACTAGAATGAAAGGACCTTTGAATCTCCTTCATAAAGGATGGCAGAAAAACAAGAATCCTGTTATTTGAAAAGACTGGTGGTTTTATTCTAGAATAAGATATTGAGGGGAGAAGCGTCAAAGAGAAATTCCAGCAGTACCAGCAACAGAGAATTTACCTGAAAGTCTAGAAACCCACAGCCAATTCCCTGATTCAAACCAGATAATGCATGTTTCCCTTGTTTTGAGCTGAAATTCCACCCAAGACCCAAAGGACAGAGCTGGTTAGATTTGTTTTTAGACAGAAAACATTTTTCTTAATGTGCCTGGGATACTCCTGTTGCATTTTATTGTTATCTGTCTAAATCAGAGTACAAAAGTGGCAGGAATTGATATCTTTTGACAGTGTTACTCTTAGGAACTGGGGTCTTGTTCCACTGTAGTGTCATTGTGATTATTTTTCCTGTATTGTTAATATTACACTTCATCATGAAATTTCTATTGTGTCTTAAGATTATTATCTACCTTAAACTACCTAGCTATCTCTTAGGAGATGAGCAGATACTGCAGTTGATCCAAGAGAAAAATATCACTATTCAAGGTGTTTTCTTCAGGCAAAATAAAGTGTTTCTATAACTGTTCCTTGAGAGGTTAAATGCAAGTCTTCGAATCTGGATCAGAACCTTAGTTAAAGTCTGTGTAAATGCTGCCATAAACTTAAGCCATATGAGGACTTTTCCCCAGTTTTCCACTGTGAATACTTAGAAACAATAATTGAAAATAAATTTACTTAAAAACTCACTGTTTTAGCTAAAGATTTCCATCAAGCTCATTACTTTATTTACAGAAAGCAAACATGATGGGGTGGGAAGACAAAGAAATGATTCACACTTTATAAGTCATCCAAACAAAAAAACTTCTTGCATGTTTTCTCTAATACTGCCAGCCCTAAATTATGTTTAAATTTGTTAGTCTTTCTACTGAGTTCAATGTGGTTTGGATCCAGCAAAAAAATTAGGAGCTTTCATCTGAAGAAATTATAATTTTAATTAATTAGCACTGATAGAAATAATTTAAGGACTTTAAAAATATTAGATAGTTGTGAAGTATCCAATTACAATTATTCTTCCACCAGATACCTACACACACCAAAGTTTAGCTCTAAAAACCTTAAAAATTAAAAATGTGACTTAGTTCTCTATTGTTCTTACAAGTAACTATTAGGAAAAAAAGAGTGAACAGAAAGAGCAAAAACTGCCTTTTGCATACAGCTTCAATGCACTCCACAGCAGAAGTACTTGAGTACCTTGGATCTAAGTCCCCATCCTGACCTAGTGCAGCCTGATGGCTCACACGGCCAGAAAGTCCAGCGGTGTTCAAGGCAGAGGTATAGTGTGATCAGACAGTCACAAGTGAGTGCTTCACTCTGATTCCTCGCTTGTCACCAGAGGATCTATTGCCCAGTGACATTATGTGCCACATAATGCCTTTGAAAACACTTGGATTGCTGAAGTCACCCATCTTCTCAGTCTTTTCTTTTACTAAACGTAAACATACTCAGTAAGACTACAAAAGGAAAATCCATTAGGGAATGGATTAGGTAGAGAAGCATCAGAGCTGCCAACAGTTGAGGAAGGAAAAAAGGGGAGAAAGCAGGTGGCAGTGAATGGATGAACTAATGGGAAGCAAACTGCAACAGAGTGGACAGGGAGGAGGAGAAGGATGGAGGAGAAGGAAGGAGGAGAAAATGTGCACATAAGACAGGGTCTGAGAGACAAGGTTCTCCTACTTCCTAGAAGCAGAAAAGATAGGTTAAACTAAATAAAATGAAATACTGAAGGACTAGGTAGAAGTAAGAAGTCTAGGAAACATTTTCTGAAATGTTGACATGGTCAAGAAGGTACAACCATATAAAGATCACAGAAAATGTTTGAGGCTTGTCTATCAGTACTAAACACTTTCTGGAAGTTTCTTGTCCCCACTGTAGATTTACTGGGATATTTATGATTGCTTTGGCCACAAAAACTAATGAAGGACAGTGGTAGTGAGGGAGGGAAGTGGAAACTTCTGATTACTTGCATATTTAATACATTAATTGGAGTTAATAGATACTTTAAAAATAATATGCCAGACTTGAGCATAAGGATAATACATCTTCCTAGGTGAGGATTTCCTTGGCATGGTTATGCTCCACTTGATCTCCTGCTCTAGAATGAAAAACAAGACCTATGATGAAGCACACTTCTAAATTATTCTGGGAGCAGTGTCCTTGGCAGAGACCCATCTGACTCCATCCCCAGCCCACACAGCTAAACTCCACATCTGCGCAACCTAGCTGAAAACCTTGGGACACAGCTCTTGTAATCATGAAATACACACAGGACTGAGGACTCTGAACTCGCACCAGAGGCTAAGAAACAACTCATAGCTTAAATGTATGGAAAAAGAGTGAGACGTGAAAGTATGAGGGTAGTAACAGGATTTCTGCTTTCTTTTTAGAGAATTACACTTCTGAAAAGCAAGTATTACTCTTGTTAAACTATTTGTTGAGCCAATGCATACATAAGTTGGGGAAGAAGGGGATATTCACCAAAGTGGATGACATAAGGATATTCTCCATAGTCTCCTTTTTGGCTCAGTGGGAGAAGAGGTGCTTTTCAGGGGACAGTTCTGAGCCAGAGCCTACATCAGATGTAGTGAGTTAGGCTAAAATTAGCCTTTGGGATTATTGCCCGTCCATTCACGATAATTTATCATTAAGGCTTATTAGATTATGTATATGGCCACCAGTATACCTTTCAAGGGATGCATTTATCCAGTGAAGTTTAATAGTCTTTCAGGAAAATGTTTCTGGGGAAAAGGTCAGAAAAAAATCCTTCTGAAGTGCAGAGCGAGAGTTTTGCAACAGGCACTGAGAACTCTATGGGGCAAAAAAAGCATCTACAATAGAAAACTAGATCTTAAATGATACAATAAAAAAAGATTTAAAGCCATTCTGGCTTTAGTCCCCTTATATATCATTAACATCTACTGCTTCAAGTCACTTCAAATCAAGCATCCCAGCGCTTTAGCTTAACTTAAAAGTTTGTCTTGCTTCAAAGAACATATAAAATGGTAGAACAAAAAATATTAAAATGTTACATTTTAAATAGTGCTGAAACATAGGGCAGGCTAAATGGTGTAGAGAGAATAAAGAAAGAGATTAGACTGAAATTCATTGCTTTCATCCTATCATATCTCATATTTTTTTCCCCCTCATGAAGCTACTTATGGTGGTCCTGCTTGTCTGAAGCTGGCAGCAGATGGGTGGAGGTTTAGACTCACATTTACATGCTGATTTACCCTCTTGTCCTTCAAGAGGATCTGGTTTATTCAGATATGCCATAGGATTACTACATGTTTCAGTCTTGAGATTGCTTAAACGCTATGATCAAGACCATTTGCACCCTTCATGCTACTGATTACAATTTTTTAAGAACAGAGTTTAGATATATACATTAGGAAATGTACATTTCAGGAAGTATATATTTCCTGAAATAGAACTCACCCTGAAAGTTGTTAATCATGTAAACTGTAGCCCATTTGTACAGTTTCAGATCAGTAAGGCTGGTTGATAACTTGCAGTCTGAAGCACAGTTTACATAACATAAATAAACACATAGGTGTAGTACACAATAAGCAAATTCCTTATTCCACTCCATAAAGTAGTAAAACCAAAATTAGAAAAAAATGCACATATTTACAACCAAATAGCCATTTATAAAGATTAAGTTCTGTAAAACTTGATTTTTAATTTTTTTCTTTAAATTGAATTGCCACTTTGGCAAAACAGAGGGCCAGAGCATAAATCTACATTTGAGAAAATGTTGATATAATGAACATTTGCATCATAGACTCTCAGTACAAAATTTTTTATTTACAAGAACATGAAATACAATATAAAATAATCTATCTGAATTACTATAAATAAGAATAAAGATAAAATAGAATTAGCTAGGGAGAAAAGCATAGACGTAGCTGGAAAGAGATACCATATGCATCATTTACCATATACATCATGCATCGTGAACCTTTGTCCAAGAGGATTCTTGGACAAACTAGAAAAGAAGATCAGTAGAAGGAGATTTTGGCTTCATTCATTAAGCTGAAGCTGTGAAACTATTCCTGATCAGGGGACAGTGTGAGATTTAGGGGGGAAATAGGAGACTATAGGAATTTTTGTTCATTTGTCAAACAAACACATAACTTGTGTTCACTTTGTCAAAGCAAGTTTATAACCAATTTTGGATCTGAGGATTTTGCACACTCAGCTGAAAACAAAAAGTAAAACTGGAGGCAGTAATATGGGGGACTGGCAAAAACAGGGGAAAAGCAGTAGGAAGTGGACAGTAGAAGGAAGGAGGAAGGAAACAAATGGAAAGGATTTTCAGTCTGTGAAGTTTTAAAGAAATATTAATCCATTTTCCTTCAGGTATGATTCTGAAAGGACATTAGAGATGCAATACGGATGCTGAAGATTCAGTTTGCTTTGAATCTAAAAGCAGCTACTGCTGAAGAACTTACCTCATATGAGCAAAAATTGATTATTTTGCTTATTTATTTCTGATTACCACAGTGTCATCTGTCAATGAATTAAATGAGAAGCTTTCCTTTTCTGTCATAAACTATACTACTAAAGTGTTGAGTATTCCAGTGTCGAAGTAATTTGGACAGTTGATATAAGCGTTTGGTTGCTTTAGTAATTATCAATAATTAACAATATATCTCATATTAACTTTGCATTAATGTTAATTATATTAGCATTAATATGAAATACATTTTATAGTAACATTTGAAACATCACACAAAAATTTACTTTCAAAATATACCAGAATTCCAGGGCTTTGGCAAACAAAAGCCTGTTGTGAACTATAAGTTGAGCTTTGAAGTAAAAAGAACAATGCAGTGAGAAAAACTACCTGACTAAAAGACAACTGCAGAAACATACTGTGGATACCAAGAAAAGCCTGTTTCCACCTGCAGGAAAAATATGTGGGCCTATGAGATGTCAGTGGATAATAAAAATAAATGTTCCTCATAAATAAAGCTGAGTGGAATGCATGTAAAATAATTCTTCAATGCATTTTTTCGGTATATGTCTGTTGCAGTTTAACGCCAGCCAGCAGCTAAGCCCCACACAGCCGCTCGCTCACTCCACCCTGGTGGGATGGGAGAGAGAATCAGAAGAGTAAAAGTGAGAAAACTCGTGGGTTGAGATAAAGGCAGTTTAATAGGTAAAACAAAAGCCGTGCACACAAGCAAAGCAAAACAAGGAATTCACTCACTGCTTCCCACCGGCAGGCAGGTGTTCAGCCATCTCCAGGAAAGCAGGGCTCCATCACATGTAATGGTGACTTGGGAAGACAAACACTGTAACTCTGAAGGTCCCCCACTTTCTTCTTCCCCCAGCTTTATATGCTGAGCACGACGCCATATGGTGTGGAATATCCCTTTGGTCAGTTGGGGTCAGCTGTCCCAGCCGTGTCCCCTCCCCRCTTCTTGTGCACCCCAGCCTGCTCGCTGGTGGGGTGCGGTGAGGAGCAGAAAAGGCCTTGACTCTGTGTGAGCACCACTCAGCAAAAACGAAAACATCCCTGTATTATCAACATTGTCTTCAGCAGAAATCCAAAACATAGTCCCATAATAGTTACTATGAAGAAAATTGACTCTATCCCAGCCAAAACCAGCACAAAGTCTATAAAAACCTACATATGATTAATACAACAGAACAATGCACAGAGTGAGTTCTTAATTTTTCAGTCAAATGTCTGCAAACTTAGGACAGTAATAATCTGAAATAAGGGAAGTACAATGTGTATAAATTTCCCCAGTAGACACCTACCATATCTCCGTACTAAAATCACACAGATAATGGCTTTCATGTTAAAGAGAGACTTCGTCGAGTTCTCTGTTAACAAAGATAAAGGCGTTTCGCTAATATGATGAAAGAAATAAAAACTATATTTCTTAGCTCAGAATGGTATGAACAAATGTAAAAGCTTAAGCAAATAATCTCGCATGCTGTGTGGGTTTTGTTTCACAATATAACTACTGACTGGGGTTTATTTCACCTTGGTACACGTAATAATGATATGTCAGGAGCTCCAGAACTGAAGCACAACTAAAATGTTGTTATGAAGGCTCTCACAGCACAAGAGAAAGTATAAAAGCAGTTTGTTTCCAGTTGGAAGCCATAAAAGCAGATGTTTCTGTAGTACAACCCAGTAGACCACCCAGTTCAGTATGCTCTGTCTGAGCCTGTAGCAAAAGCTTCAAAGAAAATGTAAAGAAAASCTTCAAAGAAAATGTAAAGAAGTCTTTCATGAGTCAGGATTTCAAAATTTTACCTGCCCAAAGGGGCTCTTTCTTCCTAGATCATCACTTCATAGTGAGCTCATAGTGATCATCACTTCATAGTGAGCTCATGCCCTGGAACTCTATTCCGTATTATTATTACTATTAAAGTAGCACAGTATAATTTTAATATCTTTTCTGACCAGGGTAACATTTCTAGTGATATGAATAACATTTTTCCACTCCTGCTAAACACTTATCCACAAGGAGGTCCTGAGGTAATGAGTTTGTGGATAATTACAAGTCATCTGAAAATTTCCTTTCTATACATTTTGGTTTAGTTCCTCTAGTCAGAAATTTGTGCATATCTCCTCCCAAAACCCTTGCTGCCTTTGATTTACCCACTTCTATTGCTTCTCACTTATTCTTTTCCTACTTTCTGTAATTCTTCCAGCCTTCATCAGAGGAAACTTGCAGGTAGGGGGAGAAGACATGAGACTGGGKCATCCTATGAGCACTCACTCTGTGGATCTCCTCATTCTCCACTCTGGAYATGACTGAGGGATCCCAGAAAGTGTGGTAAGTCTCCTAACAAGTTGTATTTTCTTTCTAATAGCCTGTTTATCCTTTTATTAAGTAATAATAAGTCAATTAATACATCATAATGCAACTTCCACATAATTTGGAGATCAAACACCAAAATGCTGCAATTTTATGTCCTAGGGACAAATTCAGGCCAGGGGAAGAAGTAATTCAACTGACCATACCAAAAGTATAGATGCCAAACCGGAGTCTGAATTTCACTTGATAGATTACCATTTTCAAGTCTTTATAAAGTTTTCTCTTTTATGAGTGTTTTGAATGTTCCACATTACAACTCAGTGCACAGTTACCCTTCGGACTTTGTCTTAATTAGCAAGTGCATACAAGCATACCTAGAGGAAAAAACATGCAGAAACTGTTTAACAAGTCATAAAGCTTAGTATATCTGAAGACTGACCTTAGAAAATTGGTCACCATATGGAACCACAAACATTTCTATGACATTAGTCACTTTTATTCAGAGATTGTAAAAAGCATATTTTTCACCATTGTAAGAATAATTTACTGTACCTTTAACAAAAGTCATCTCAATTACCGACTTTGTCTGAACAGAAATACATAAAATTCATTAATATTTTTCCCTTTGCAGTTTCAGACTTCAAGGCTAGTCCTAACACTTGAACAGCATTTGTGTTCTTTAAATACAGTGTGTATGCCTGTGGTTCTACGTACACTGACACACTTTTTCATAGCATTTCCCAGCTGAAAGTGCTGTGCCTTTCCTTCATACATTTCCTATCAATACAGAGTAACACTCTTAGAAATCTTGCTATTCCTGAATTTTGAAAACACAGCCAATCTGGTGGTATAGCATATTAGGCTTCCATGTCAACAAAGTAATTCAGAATAGATTGACAAACTAAAATATGGCAAACCTGAGTTCACTCAGTCAAGACCTGAGTGTGCTTTACCCAAGACTTAAAAAAAAAAATTTCATAACTATCCAAACAGTGTATTTGCAATTTTGTGATATTCAGATGGAACCAAAGATCTCACACAACTAATACAGTTACAGTTTAGAACAGTGAAATGTCACTGCTGAACGATGTGTGGAAAGAGAGTAAAGACACAATTTAGCATCAAGATTGAGTTTAAAAGACTTTATTTCAACAACAATTGTAAACATTAGGGAAAATCCCCATTAACAAATAAGACCAAATGCTGCTTTCAGGCTGAATTAACACATTAGGTTCACAAAAACAGAACCCAGGGACTTAATTCCTTCATGCTGTAACTGCCAGAGGAGTGGTAAGTCCTATTGCACGACACAGTATGATTTGAAGGGATATGGAACTGCTGTGCACAAAACCAAAACAAAGTTATGCTTATAAAGAATTTCAAGAATCAGCTCAAAATACATAATCAGGAGGACAATGTTTATATATTAATGAAAAAGTTTGGTCTTTTTTTTTATTAGTTGAGTATTTCTGATGTTTCAGTGTGTTCCAGATTACATTGTACCCTCTGAAAAGCCGGTGAATGGTATACACGTGACTGTGTGCTCTCAGATTTGCTGATACTGGCAAAGTAATTTCTAAACACAAGGAACCCCCCAAAAAAGCCCTTCACTACAATTATTTATTCTTGTGCAAAGATCTCTTGTTCACATCTGTAACTTGTTATAATAAGATATCTTTTTCTTGAGTGACAAAACAAAAAAAAAAATAAATTCTTGTTGAGCATATAATGAGAAAACACTGAAGTGGAAAGGTTAAGAAAGCAACTTTCTGTGGCAAAAATAGAATCTTCCAATTAAGATYAGAATCTTGTTTCAAAATTAAAGATGACATGTCTCTGTCAAGAATAATTCCTCTGGAAATTACCTTTGGTTACAGGAAATCTATGAGATATTTTTATTCATAAAACTAAATTACATTCTATTAGCTGTATGTTTATCTGTTATGTAGAAAAAAATGCTAGGTTGTCTATTCTGAGCCCATAGATTCTGCCTCATTAGAATGAGATTGTTATCAATTATTGGAAATATTTACTTACCGTCTGACTATTAAATGGGAGCACACTTCATTTGTTTGTTGCCATTTGGTTCCTCCTCTACAGTTATTTTGGTCACCTGCACACCTCACATGGATGTTGTTATCCATCAGCTCTGTGAAAAAATAATTTCTTATGTATCATAAACTTGAGGAGACAAATGGCATCTGGCAATGCTATGCTCTTATAAACTTCTGGGGTTTTGGGGAGCATTAACACTGTGTGATCTCTGTACAAATTATCTACAAGTGTTACACTTATTAATAGTAATAGAAGTTGAATACCTGCTGAGTACCACAGGATTGAACGGTTTCAGGTAGGTAGTTGACTGGGTTGCTCCCAGAACTTGTTACTGGACTCCATTTGCACAAGAATACACACATAAGTGCAGGACTTCACTTCAGTGACAAAAATGCAAATTAGTATTACACAGTAGGAAAAGTCACATTCAAAGGAGCAGGAGAAATAAAGTTAAACGTTATCAAACACCCTGCCAGCGACAAAATGAAAGGAGGGTTGTTTAATGCGGCAATAAATAACCTAGATCTCAATATGACCTCTTTGTGGAGTCAATACTAATGTTTACTGATGTTTTACTCAGCACCCCAAGGGCAATCATTCTAAGTTTAAATCATATTAAGAGCACCTGCAAAGGTACAAAGTATGCAAAACTCATGGAATGAATTTTCCAGCCTTCTTCCTGGTACCTCTTSTGCTATCACATTATAACCCAAACCTGCCAGGCTCTGTTAATTTTTTCATCAGTGCAAAACCACTTCTATCAAAGAAACATATTATAAAGCTCACTGCACTTAAGACTCACTCAGTGGACAACAACAGTGAAGTTAAAACCAAGTATCTGGGACCTATATTTCCACATCGCACAGAAGGAGACGTTTATTATTCAAGACGTCTTTGATGGTCCAACTTTACAAGCTGGAAAGAGGCCAAGAGAGGAAGCCATAGTAACATTTCGGACTTGGACAAGTTCAGGATGTTCTGAGTCACCTCAGCCAAGAGAAAAAGACAAGGCTTCATTGAAATAGCAGCTTCTGTCCCTTGCAGTACAGGTTGGCAAAGATGGTTAGCCCTACATGGTGGGGCAGATCTGTTTTTCAGTAGACTTTGCAGTCCTGTTTGCTGAATATCTTCACAGAAGGGCTTGTCTGAGCTTCTGACTGCTTCCTGTTAGCTCATGTACTAAGATTTCCTTCTCCTAAGCAAGGAAAGGGACAGAAGAAGAAATGTGGCATGTGGAGACCTCATCCCAGTGTTGAGTAGGATGAGAACACTCATACCCAGTGCAGAAACTCTCCCTCATACTGGTACAGGATTCTATAAGAGGTTTATCTCTAGGGTTTTCTAGTTGTCTGGTTTGACTTCAGAGATTTCTAAATGGAAAAATGATACCCTAGATCAGCAGACAGTTTATTTGAATAATTATTTTAATATATGTTATACAAAACTTGACCAAGACTAAGCTAGAAAACTTTCTTAGGGAAGTCCTTGGAAATAGCTTTCTTTGCAGGCTTTTATTTTAAAAGCCACAGGCAGAATCTTTCTCTCTCTCTACCTCCCTCAGATTAAGAACTTTTCTGGCATAAGACACTTGAATTTTAACCTTAATGCTATCCCATTACCTCTCCTTTTAAAAAGAAACTTGCTGTAGCTTTTGCATTAAGCACCAATGACTACTGTTCGCCTTTATAGATCCAAATGGCATCAAGTATACTCCTTTATTTTGTCTTTTAAGCTTTTTCATTGGCAAGATGCAAGTAAATGCTATTTGACTGTGTAACCTCTCCCTCAGGAATTATATTTCCTCCATTTGCCTATTGACTGGAATATCTATATCTTCTGGCAACAAAAGGACTTTCTTCTCTCTTCAAGGTTATTGTTTAGGCTAGTCCAAAACTAGGTGGAACATATCATCTTCCCTGGCTTCTCCAGACAGTTGTACACTTTTCTTCCCTTCCCAGCCATTCCAAACACCAGCTCTTGTTGTACCGGCCACAAAACCCTTACAACCTCAATACCACGGGCCCAGCTGGGTCTGTCTCTGAGACTTAGAAACCAATAGACCCCTGCCTACAAGAACTTCTTATGCTGCATGTAGCAGCAACTACCTTCATTCCTGCTGCTGCTGCGTTTCCTTTCCCCCAGTGAGAAGGAGTACATGGATTTTGGTTAGGATTAAACATGATGGTTGGGCGGAGTTTATATTATACCCACTATTTTGAAAAAGAAAGGAGCATGGTGGTATTTTTCAGGCAGCTTAAATGCTCCTCTTTTGCATGTTGTTCCATATGACTTCTGGCAGCTCATTCAAGTGCAACTGAAGCAACTGCACTTCTCACAAGTCAATTAAGTAGTAGTTTATCGGACAATGAACAAGCTGCCTCTTTCCTTTCAATTCTCAAGCAGTTTAATAATTTCTGGATTCACAGAAGCAACCATGGACAGACATCTCTTGGGTTAACCAGGGAGTCGCCACTGCCCCAAGTTTCTTCCCAAAGTATGGTACCACAGGTAGCAAATAACACAGAAAGTCAAAGATATTTGTGCACAGGGCAAGATACTATTCCCCGCTCCTTTCTTTTTTTTTTAAATTAGCTGGTCACAAATTTCTCCTTTTTTGTTGTTATTTAATATATAGTAGCTCACTGCTGATGAATTTTGGCCTGAATAGTTCCTCACTGAAAAGGGCTTGTGTCAGTTAAAATGTAAAAACCCTGATATGGCAGCTTGAACAAGGGCACTTGATGTCTGGGCCTGGGAGCTGGCACAATGGCTTGGTATGGGGATTTCTATTCCCCAACAGATGAAGGAAAATTAAATCAAACACCATTTTTGTATTTACAATGCTTCCTTTCCACATCATCTGACACACATGCACACAGAAAGTCATTTATCATTCTCAGAAAAACACATGAAAGTTAATACTGAGGTGACATAGTTAATAAACACTGCCTGTAGGAGACATGCAGGCTGCTCTAGTTTGGACTTTGTATCTCAAAAGTGAAGCTAAAAGTTTCCAGTTGGTGTTGTACGGTAAAGGTATAAAAAAGAAGTGGAAGGTATGTTCAGAGGCTTGTAAGCCACTGTCTAAAATACAGAAAAATACTTCCTTTTTGATAACTTTCACTCAGCAGCAGGCAATTAGCAAAGAAAAGGCATAGGCTACTCCTAAAGAGTCCATGAAAAGCTTTGCCCTGGCATGGCAGAGACAGTGGAGATACAACATGACCTATATTAGGATAGTGCAGAGCTATTCTGTATAAGAACCAGTTGGAAAACAAAGAAAACATGACAAATGAAGACCCAAAAGAAGGAGAGAACAATGTTCAAGAAATTAAGGAGAGGAACAATCATTCAAATGATTTTGCAATTAGCTACTGCAAATCCTTAAAATAGAGAAAAGTTCTCTTATTTCTGAGCATGAGGAATGTCAAAACCAACTACCACAGTTTCAAAGCAGTATTCTCATCACAGTCTGACCATGCTTGGGAGTAGTTTCCCCATAAGAGCAGTAGGATTTCTAATACTGCTATAAATCAGAAAGGAGGAACACCCTTGTGTTGCTTGTGTTTTATGGCAGTATACTGGCAGGTCCAAAAATATGGTGACCCTGAAATATTCACTACATTTTTTTTCTTTTTTGTTACTAAGCAATGACAGGAAATGTATGTTTCAGCTTCCCAAGGAGTAGGTCACAAGCCTCTGCACACAGTGCCATGCTATATTTTATTTGCTGTTGATGATAGCTTCCTTTTCAGATGATCTCTTGTCCCTGATTCGGTCAAAAGTTCAGGGCAATTTTGTTTCTAATCGCATCCATCTACAGACCCTGAAAATACTGAATTACAATAGTGTGCACAACCTATGATAACCTTTACAATAAAAAGGGCAAGTTTTATGTGCTGAATGCAGTGTAGAGAAGTTTTCTCACTAATGCGTCTTGATATATCTGTGTTAGCTGTAGGTTTTCATACTTTTCTTGCTTAATTATTTGTTATGAGGTCATAGCATAGGAGACAGTTGTAAAGGTATAACAGAGAAAGGCCCTCTCCAAATGAATTTTGTAGCATACAAAACTTGTGCTAGATTAATAATTTCATTTTAGTTTCAGTTTAAACAACAGGAACGCTCAAATCAGTTTGCTTCACGTCAGTTTAGCTATCTCAACGAACAATAGCTGCATGCTAAATCGACATAAGCATGTATAAATGGATCTGAGTTTCTCTACCTGGGGATGCAGCTCTTGGGTGTTGACAAGGGTTTTCATTAATTTGACTCTAAGGAAGAAGACCCAGAGGAAGATGTGCTGAATTAGGCTTTGTCTATTTCTAATCTCCCTCATTTTTTTGCCTTCTTTGCAAGATGTAGTATTTGTAGGTTTAGATATTAGGCTTTTTGATTGAGAATGAAAGAGGGTCTGGCACACTGATAATAGAATGCTATTTTTATGCATAAAAAGCAGGATGGGGAGGGGAAGAAGGCAACATCACAAAGTGGTTAAGATCTGAGATGAACCAAATCACACCCTGCAGGAGCTTAGCTCTGTCCAACAGATCGTGTACAACGTCCTGGGCAAACAGGCTTCTCGCACAGGGGCTTTAAGAAGGTGCCTAAAGTTACTTATATGAGTCCAGACCTCAGTGTGAGTAGAAAGAGAGGGCTTAAAGTGGTTGTCAGCCCCAGGTGGTGTAGAGGGATTAGGATTTGCAGTACAAACAAAGAAACTGTAGGTCTTTAATATCAGGTCATTAGCCAAGAGAGGGTAAGTGAGCTCATGAAAGCAAAGGAGATTTTTCAGGGACAAAAAGCAAGGGAAGAAGTTAAGAAATGACTGAATCACAGAAAATGCAAAGGCAAGGGTAGTCCATAATCTGAAAAACTGGACAATTTTCTCAATGATAATGTAAGATTAAAAAAAAAAAAAAAAGGTTCAAGGGAAATTAACTCTTCTCTGTATGCTTTAACACCGAGTTGTAAAGTCAAGTGCCACGCTAAAAGGGACAGTGCATGTTTCTTTATCCCACACACAAACCTGTACGTTTTGAAAGTAATTCATGTGCTTCATTTGTCAATTTTCAAGATGAAAACCCACTATATCTGAAATGACATAGCAACTGTGAAGTTAGAGAAAAACAGTAAAATGCTATATAAGGGTTCTCTCTCATCTTTCTCATAGTTCACCACTGAATTAAAATGACTATTATTGGAATTTCTAACATGCCCATCATTTAAATAAGTAGGCATCATTGCCCAATTCTAGGAAAGCATCTGTTCCTTTTGGTACAGAAGCCAAACAGTGCTCCCATTGGGATATAGTTTGAGTCACTAATGTATCAGGCCATATTCTTCAGAGGTACTAGATATACTAACACTGAAAGTGGAATATGATGCCATAGTTTCATCTTCTGTGAACCTTTGTACAAGTCAAAATAACTACTTAGTGTGTGAAAAATGAAGAGATGAGAGGCAGTAACAGGTTGTCATTATCTTCTAGAAGGAAAGTGACTGGCATTAACATGCTGAGAAGTTAGGAGGGCTAATCATGAAGCTGATCTGAATTACTGCCTATAATAAATCAACAGAAGGCATTGTCAGAATTGATCAAGTGGCAGATCATAAAAGTTTTTCTTTCTCTCAATTCAGGCTTTACTACTAGATAGCCATTCTATGAAAAATCTGTGGCACGAAAGATACGTTAGGAATACGGGTCCAAAATGCTTTATAAAATAGCTCTGCCTATGCATTTTTCTAAACACAGCTGCTGTAGCTGTTGACAAGTATGAGATGACCTTGCATTACCCATGCAAGGGTTTGTTTCACAATAAGTTGCATATACTACAATTTCTTAATTTATTGCAACTCTTATCCATTGGAATAAAGTTGTCATACTGTGTGTCTGAGATGGACCATTCTGCACTGCAGTAAMCATTTATAACTTTCTACTGTCTTCATAAACATGATTGATAAGACTCATAAAGCTACAGCAGCATGTTACTTGTTCCTAATAACTAAGTGCTAGTTAGTTCCTTTGTCCCTCATGGTAGAGAGTCACTACCATGCCACTTAAGCTCACAATTCACAACACAATAGCTTAGGCTACTTAGGAAAATTAATATTTTGGCAGAATTCTGCTCTTCTTCTCTAGAATTGTGCCATCATGAACTCATACGATAAGCATACTGCTGCTTTTTTAATATAAAAACAGCAAAGCACCCTGTAGTTATTTTTTTGCAATAATCTTGCTGGAGAGAAGTTAGTATGTGACGATCCTTCTACTTAGCTATGGTTTTAGTAGAAAATTGCCTTCAAAAGATGTAAACCTTAAGACTTCCAGGCTAACTCAATCTCCATTAACACAGAAACAATTTTCTTAATCAAGCAAATGAAGACAAGCATGACACCTTTGTTTTACTTTTCCTTTTTCATTTCTGTTTCTGTCTCTGTCCATTTTTCTTGCATACAATCTTTCTTCAGTATGTACAGATACAGCACACCTCTCACATTTATGTTTACTTCAAAGAAATGGTGATATTTACATTGGGCAAGGAACCTTTCTTATTGTTTTTGATCAATCTTTCACAACCTGCCATTTTTGAGAAGCTCCTCCAACTCTCATTTGCCTCTCCATTTCCCACAGTTTCTGACTTTTTTGTTTTTTTCCCCACTATTTAATTCATGAGTAGAAAGAATACATATTTCATGGAGTTATCAGGTCCTGTATTTTCTGTTTATATTCTAGACTAAACAGAAATATGAGTAGAACCCGCATTTTTTAACAGTCTCTCCACAGAGAATTGGAACTGAGGCTTTCTAAGGTCACAATCCTCACCTTCATTTCGTGGCCTGTATGTGAGGCTCTGTGTCATGGAAGAATGTACCAGAAATATTCTCTCAGTTGTACTGCAGAACTCTATGTTGACAGATGTAGCAAATCAACCTGCTGCCATTTACGTAAGTCCAGGAGATGATCAAGTATGTTTGAAAAGTTGGTCTTTAGTTTGATTTCAAGAAGTCTTACCTTTGCCAGAGCTCAATTCAGATGTGAATGCCAGTGCTAACTCACTGCGAGTGAGGTTCTGACATTTTGCTAGACGCCTCCACCTCAAACTTTCTATCATCTTGACAGTAGAATCTCATTTGCAGCAAAAGGATAAGAAAGACAAATCTGTGGCTTGACACCTTGTGACATCTTTCTRTGGGTGATGAATTTCTGTTACATGACAGGTTCAAAGTTACCGAGCAATGGATGGATGAGTGGCACAGCAACTTCAGGCTTGCTGAGAATCACAAGAATACGTCAAGTCATAAAAACCAAAACAGTGTGACACTTTTAGGGATGGGTTATTTATATGTTTAAGTAGATGTGAATATTTTTTATTTCATAGATATTAAATTTTGACAAAAGTAACAGATCCACAAGAGGCCATAAGAATAAATAAATTAAGTACTACTTCCAGTCCTTTAATATTTTAATCCTGATGGCAAATATCTCAAGGTAGCGTATGTCTCACTTTTCTCTTGCACTGACTACATTCAAGGTTTTTTCCAAATTGTTGTCTTCTCTCTCCTTATCTTCATAGTTTTTGAGGGTTTTTTCTGTCAGTTTTTATTACTATAGCTTCCCTCTGCTTATTATTGTAGATCCTTATAACTTTTTCGTACYTCTAGAGTCATACTGTTTGGAAGAGAGTTTCACAAGGAACGTATATGTTGATATTTGGAATATACATACATAGACATCTAAATGTGCATACAGAGCCACAAAGCTCTGRTTTCAACTGAGAAAATGAAATTAAAGACTTGATATGACCCTGTTTCAAGACCTTAGGGTAAGATCMGTTACCCAGACTATAGAAAACCCAGCTCTCATGTCCTTCTCTTCCTAATGGAATTTGAGCCTGCATTTCTTAGATAAAAGCCTTGAAAGCCAAACTCGTGTGTGCTGAGTTTTAGCAYTTTGGGTTGTTCTTGCTGAAGCTGCTCTACTTTGCATGGGCTACTCAAATACTCACTCTAACAGAGAGAAAGAGAACATGACCATAGTTTAGTGGCCAGGGCACTAAACACAGTTTTACATCTGAAGGGAGGAAAAAGTAAACTGTYTCTATTACAGTTTCGAATTCTTATGACATGGTCTATTAGGCATCTAGCCTATGATTAACTTAAACAAAAATTATATATAGATGTATATATATATATTAAAAAATCTAATATATATAATTTAGATATAAAATATACTAAATAAATAAATATAAAAACATAAATATAAAATGTAAAATATATAAATATCAGTCAGATTCACTGATAACAAGGGTTTTAATAGGGAAGGCAATGATGAACTTTTTGGGGCAAGTATCCATGATTTTATTTATTTTCCYCCTCTCCTGGAGAAATATTGACATAAAAAAATCAAACCTCTGAGAAGTGTTACGAGAATAAACCATTGATCTTCCCATGATTTTACTGAATTGGGAGATGTCTCCATTGATGTTTCAAGGTGAGACAGCCCGTGGTTAATAAGGTTTCGGTAGCAGTGGTTAACTGAAGAACTGTCCATTTTTGACAAGACATTCTGTTAGTCCTAAACAAGTACAGAAAATTGCGAATTGGCATCTGTTATTCTAGAAGTAATAATAAAAACCCACTAATTTTTTTTTTTTTTAATCCTTTAAAGTCTCTTTTGGCACTCCACTAGCTATTAAAGGAGAAAAATGAGAAATTTGGTTTGCATCCCACTTTGTCAGGTACTGTCTTGTCTGATTACAGGCACTCTAAACACAAACCAGTAGTTTGGCATGATATCCATTTCTATTTAGCTTTGTTAGCAATATAAGATCTGATCTAAAATCAAGCATTATCTTAATTTTATTTCCTCCTATCTTAATGGAAAGAAATTTCCCTAAAATGTCTGTAGGTTTTAAAACCTCTGTCTCTAGAAGCCAAATTTGTTATACGAGATATAGATACTATTATTTAACTTTTTCTTTCCTTTCCCTTCATTGACAAAGATACCCTCTCTGCAGCGTGTACTGCCCASACTGCCCCTCCTTCTGCCGTGAGAAGCAGAGGGGAGATTTCTTCTGGCCTCCAGCGGTGATCTCTCTGGCTTCYCCAGGACTGAGACGATGAGAGTGACCACACTTATGGTGATTTCTCCCTGGCCTGCATCTGCTCTCAGAACAATGGAGCTGCTGGCCCTGATAACTCCAAGTGTCTCAGTACTTCCCTTTGGGGGGGCTGTGCCCGAAGCCAACCACCCACCTCCAGGGGCTCTGGGCACCTCCTTCATTGCTAGCATGGATTTACCATGTCTTCTTGTGTCCCTTTCTGCACTCCTCCCAAGAGCCAGGCCTGGCAACCTCACTCAGCTGCTCTTGTGAATGTACAGCCAGAGAGTGCTTCTGAAAATGTGACCTGCAGTAGCAGAAAAGGAGAAATGTTGACAGTTTGTGATTTCTTCCCTTCTCTCACAGTAGAATGACAGGAGTGTTGCTGTATTGATTTGAACACTTGAATTCACCAGTGTAAATAAGGAGAAATCAGGACACTAAATTCCCCAGTGTCTGCCTGTGTCACAGTAAGGACATACTTCTTCAGGAGCCGGACTTCTGAGTAAACCATCAAATTCCAAATCCCAGCCACAGGGGCTGGATACCATGTGGTTCTTAGAAGCAGTGGAGCTTATGGTAGTTTACACTGTGTTTTCAGATATTTATAGTTGGGAGAGCTGTTTTATTCCTGTTGTCTACTGAAAATTATTGCTGTTAAGTATAATCACCGAAAGTCATTGATATAGTGTGAAAAAGAATGCAACCTTGCAATGGCATTTAGGCTTTTTTTAGGTCTACAGGTAGTTCTTGTGGATGAATCACAGGTAGTAAGGCATGAGCATAGTGAAGCTGATCTTGGCTCAGACATTGTCAATCGATGGAAGCTGACCTGACATAATATAGTCTTAGGTTATCTATCTTATTTTTGCAGTAAATGAATTGTGCGTGTTTCTATTTTATGCAGTAGTGCATTAACAGGATGTTAGATATTTTGAATTCATGTTGTGCATGAGCAGTTGATGGCTGCAATGAGGTTGAAGTTGAAAAGATAAGAAGTTTTAAAGTTATGTAGGCAGCTTCTACCTCAGGTATAGCAGACCAAGAATGCTTTAATAGCTTCTAAATTATCTACTTGGTTTAGGTAATGTAATAAAAAGATTGCACTTTAGTGTTCCATTTAAGAGTTGAATGTTGGGGTTTTTTTAAATATGACAGATAAGCCCAGTATCAATTTTTTCCATAGTTTTCAGTGCGATTTTTAGAAGAATTTGATAGATAATTCCAATTACAGTTTCTTCCATGGTGATGAAATTTTGAAATATTGAAATTTCTTAATTTTCTTGTACTATAGCCTGTGATATTGCCTTAATTATTATAACACAGAAAATCACAGGTTATCTTTTCTTGCAGACTCTGACATTAGCAGATTTCTCTTCTTAATGCTTTTAACAAGGTACTTAAACTGTTATTTCTGGGTGCTCTGAATAATACATGGAAATAGGGAATATTCCCAACAACATTCAACAACCACTTTTTGCATGATGGCTAGTGCAGGCACTGGAAGGAGATCATATTGATGCTATCAATAGCACACTGTTGCTATTAAAAATGAGCTCCATTGCCTGTGAAGAAAGGAAGATGAAGAAAGATTAATGAAAATTTAAAAAACCACAAACATACTAAGAGTCAAGATGGGCTAGACTGTAACCACCATCTTTCCTCCATCTCCTTCTTTTTCTTCTCTTCACTTAGAAAACTGTTAGCAATTTTCTAATACTACAAGGGCTAGTTATAGCTGTTGTACAAGGGCTCTACGGGATGAATGCATTACAGATAAAAACCCTTATCACACCCCTCAAATTCCCATTTTCACCTGCTCACGTGGTATTCACCCACAGCTTGTAAACAATGGGTTTCTTTGCTGAGTGAAGGAGACTCAGATCCAGTGTGAGCCTGGCAAAATTACTTTTCCCCCTGCTGAATTTTAAAGCACAGTGCTTTAGAAAGGGTGAGGAACAGTCTCCTATGTAAGGTTTAGTAGGTCACGTTTAGAAAGGAAAGAAAGGAAGAGAAAGCTAACAAGGGCTTGCAGATGAGAAATTAGAGGAATATAAATGAATAAGATGGAAGAAGAAAACTGTAGAGAGACAATCTATTGGACCTATCCTTAAGCTACATGTTGTTCAACTTAAGACTCTAGGAGACTACTACCCATCGCCTCTTGTTGCATAGAAAGACATGAAGATCTGGGCAGTTAAATGGAGAAATTTCCAGTATATAGACCCGACTTTTAAAACTCAATAAGTAGCATGAATTCTGTCACAAATATTTATTTAAAATATACTTTTTGTTTATCAGACTCAAACTGTGCACTTTGGGAGGTATTCTGCTTGGAGTGGAGCTGGTAGACCATGTGCTAACAGGATAGTAATTTCATGTTAATATCTAGGAACTATAACTAGCTGAAATACTTTTCCAACTTCTCAGAGGAATTTCTTCTATCAAAACTTCAGATTTTTGATCAGCAGTTTTATGAATATTATAACGCACATTGGTAATTAATTGTGGAACGAAGGCTGCACCAAAGTCATAGGATATGAATTTGCCATATGAAATGCATGGAGAGATACTGGTATCACTGTAACTAAAAAAAAAAAAAAAACACTGACCTGTAATTTTAATTTTCTTAAATAAGGACTGTGAAATTGTTGTTGACTTAAAAATTACTATTACAGGCAATGGAGAAATTTTATTCAAAGTAAAAAATAATAAGTAATGACTCCTCAATGGAAAGTAAGATAAATAAGTTCTACTAGTAAGAGTCAGAGATACTACTGCATACAATATTTGCATATAAAGAAAATACTTTCTTTGGATACATATATTAAAGTGACATATTCCTGAGTTCCGTAAATATTAGTAAATAAAATGCTAAATTAACAAGGCATTTTATCTCATTGGCAACCGGTTGTAATAATGCTAAGCTACATGACTGAAAACTGATAGACTGCAGTACAAAATTTATTGTCATGAAGGATACTTGTGCTTTGATTACCTGCCTTTCTCTATAGATTTGATGTCTATTATTACATTTTAAACATCTGTATGTCACAGAGATTTATTTGGAAACTGTTACTGCTTTCATTTGTGTCAAAACAGTGGAAGTTTAAAGGACCACTAGAAAATCCAGTGAAATACTGCAGCAAATGGTTTACTTCTAAAAAGGTGTTTGAACTACCATATACTGTTGGTGAAGGCTCATAAAGAAACAAACAAATCTGTCTTAAATTTTATGAGAGAAGGGAAGAGGGGGATTCTGTTGCTTTCCCATCCTATATAACAAGCGTATAACTCTTCAATCATCTATAAAGAAAATAATCTATTCCAGTGTGATTTTAATCTTTATTTTAGCCTTCAATAGACATTGTATGTAATAGGATAACTGCATTCTTAAATAGTTATCATACTGTCTATAGAGTGACATTTCAGCTCATATCAATGTGATACCTACAAACAAATACTAAGAACATGCAACAGGGAGGATTTCTAAGTGAGCTTTTCCTCTCAAATCCCTATTTCCAGAGTTATACCCAGAGGAAGAAATATTGGATTTTCAATGTGATATTCTGATCTGTCCATAAGTCTTAGGATTTTTCATTTGTTCAAAATTGTCACTTGACTGAGAAGCAGACACACCAGTCAAGCAAGAGCCATGGTTTTGTTGCTAAGGTCCCTGTGTTTTTCTGCGTTGACTAGAAGAAATGCCCACTAAAACAGAATCTGAAACCAAGATGGAGAGGAAAATCTTAGAAATGAAGTTGACTAGCAAACTGAAGAAAGAGCTTTCTGTTCYTACCACGTTGAAACATTTAAGTAGTATTACCATGACCAACTCAATCAGAAAAATGGAGGCAGACTACCAAGAATATCAACAAGATAAAGCTTAACTGAGAGTATGAGAAGCACAAACTGAAATTAGAGAACCAAAGACAATGTGAAATGCCTAGTCCATGTGGACTCCAGATGAGTAAGGATTACACTGACATGTTTTTCTTTTGCAACAAGATGTGCTTATTGAAGAAAATTAGCAATTAACATGAACAGGTCAAACACAAATTTTGGATGGATTTCTTAGTGTTCWTTTTGTCTTTTATGTGAATAAAACAAAATCATCAGGGTTTATAAAATGTTAAAGGTGTAAGAGCCAGCAGAATCTTCTAGAATACCTCACTCAACCATTTCTTATCTTGGAGAAGACCAAGGCAAACAAGACTAGTAGTCATAAACTATCCAACACCAGATCACTGTTCCAGCTATTTCTCAGTATTGCCCATTTCATTAATTACTTTTTTTCTGCTCTGCTTGACTCAGTTGGGAGTGCCCATTTGTGACTCACCACTCAAAGAAGCAGTGTGAACTCAAGGGTGAAGGACAAAAACTTTTGAGGATTTATCTCATTGGTGAAGATGCTTACCCTGATGTTTATTTGAATGCACTGAATCTATGTCCAAAATACACTGCGAGAAAGACTTCAGGAAATAAGCTAAGGCCATGACAGTGGGTACTTTTTGGAAGCCCTTGCCTGCCTCGTATTGTCCACATGATGGCACTGCACGGGTGTCTGAGATATGTGATGGTGGCCACAGGATGTGTGACTTTTCCACACTGTGGTGAGTTCTTGGACTTCTGCAAAGAGAAACCACAGATCCAAAGTCACCCTCTACCAGATGCCCATCCTAGGCTTGCAGAAGAGTTTGGCTTTGCATCCAAACAGTGCATTCAAATATAGATATAGCCAAAATGGGAGACTTTATCAGCACTGAGTAATATTAAAGCATCATTGTTACAGAACCTCATTTCAGTATGAATGCAACATTAATAGCTGCAAGTAGATTGTCTCTACACGTCCATTACTTCGTATTACCGAAATCTGTGCTTGTTGGGCCAAATATCCATTAAATTCAGAGATGGTTATAATGTCTTCACTGTAAGGCTCTCCCAGCTGCACCAAACTCCAGTTAATGAGTCAGGGCATTGAGTATGTATATAAAAGAGTGAACAGTGTGACATAAAGCTTACCCTGAATTCTTTTTATATCTGAGTGCAGCGACAGTTTGTGTTTTCCTTTTGGTCAAAGTTGATAATTATAACAAATGGCATTAAAATTTGTGGGAATGCTGATCCTGAACAGAAAAGTTCCATATGTGACTGCCTCAGCAAGCACTTCACAGAAAATAAACTGCGTAAATATGGTAAATTCACCTCATGAATTCTCCAGCATTTTCTCAGTTGATAATTGGAGTCGGGCTTTCTGAGGTATTCTCCTTCACAGAACAATCTGACTTCTTATCATTACTGCTTATTTGTCTTAAAGGAAAAAGTTGTGATAGTAAAACTCACATATAACAAGTAAAATAGAAAGGATGCTTGAATGATATAAAATTTTTATTTATTTCCTTGGGGACTCACTCAATTCTACCAGTCTGATGATGACTAATGTAGCTGGAGAAAGAAGGTCATTACCAGATAATGGAGCCTGTTTATTATGTCTCCTGCTATTAGGATGAGCTATTTCCTACAGTAGATTGTTTAGGATTTCTTAGGGATAGCATTTCTATAGCACATCTTGGTTTTCTCCTTTTTTTTCATGATGAGACAAAAAACAGCATCCATGATCAAAAGAAGCAATTTAAAACTAGAAAGTTTTTCTAAAGTGCGTACACTCTCTAATATATCCTGGGAGTTGGTAAGTTTCTATAACCACTGGAGTGAAGGACTTTGTCAATTGCAGGCATGCTATGCCCATAATGGTTCTATTCAGGGTGAGCAGTGGCAAGGAACTTAAAAAATATGTGTGTTACAGCCAAAAACGCACACAGGAAGCATTCTACATTACGTGCCGTGTACTCTACAGATGTTGCTCCAAACTGCATACCTGGGGTCTGTCCTGTGTGGAGTGGAGCAGGACCCTAGCTGCAGCCTGCCCCATATTGCACCTTGTAGTCCTAATGCACTGCCAGCATTAGCTGCTTAGAGCCAGGGTGTATTGGGCTGTGCCGCAGGCTCGTCCCTTCCTGTGCCATTGGGAAGTGACGGGGAGATGTGAAGGAAGCAGGAGCAGCCCCAAGCACCCTCCCCATCAGGAAGGTTGAAGGCAGCTGGCATGTCTTAACATAGGAGAGGAAGATGTACAGCACTGCATCTGGGCTGCACAATCCCCCCCTGCAGAGCACCCAATCAAGCAGTAGGTGCTTTAGCATCAGACCCTGGAAAACAATGAAGAAAGGAAGTGAAAAATCAGTGCCAGAGGCAGAGCACGAGGCCCATAAGCCTGTGGGGGCATGCCTCCGGTCTTCAATAGCTGCGAGGATGAAGAGAAGCAGCTTTCATTTAGCAGTCTTGAACTGTACAATAATAGGATTCAGGATAGGTTTAAGGTAGCATCTGCAGACTGCCACCAGGTGAACTGCCCGCTTCCTCTCCCAGTGCAATAAGATGCTTTTTCCAGCCCTGTTCCCAACCTTGCCCCTGCTTCGGTGTTCATAAGCACATGGAAAAAATATTTTATTTCAGCCATATCATTTCAAATATAATATGAGGTACAACTGCCAACATTAAAATGTCTAAGCAGAATGTTTTAATAATTTCCCAAATTAAATGCTAGCAAATCAAATGTTATATTTAGGTAACAGATTTTTAAATTTATCAGTTCTGCCTTTTCTGATAGAAAACACTCCACTGAAAACCGTATCATGTCAATAATGTTTGGAAATTGGCATGGCACAGAAACTTCCTAACCTTTATATCCATAATGCTTTTAGGCAGCTGTTCCTTGATGCAATTGAGTACATGCTGGAAAAAGGCATAAGATCTCACAAGAAGCAACTACTTCTACAGCTGAATTTTTTTAGTTCCTCCATATATCATGCACTTGTTTATATATGTTTCTTATGATCCCAGAAGAATTATATCACTAATCCTTTTCACCTTTATGAGTCTCATCTTATGCATATTTTGTCTCACTGTGGTGAACAGGGAATAATTATGCCTTAGTAACAATTAATATTACCATCCACTGTGCAGTGACGTTAAAGTTTGCTCAGGAGCAGCACTTATGAAAATAGTCAGCACAGGTAAATGGAAGAAGTGATAGGCACAACAGCAAACACTGGAAGGAAGCAGCAGGAAGTCATCAGGCTGAAGGGAGTTAAACTCCATAGGGTAAAAAAGTAAAATATTATGATTTAAAAGGCACACCTTATACTAGCAATAAAACCAGATAATTTATTTTGGGAGAGAAAATGAGGGATGACAATTAGAAAATTGCATTTAGTATATTGCAGCCCATTGTTCTTCTGAGATTTTTGCTGCAATATTGCTAGCCTGGTCTACTCACCTCAAGTTTATCCTCAGTTTTGACCCTTTCCACCAAAACAAATGAAACTGCATATATCTTACTGCCTATGGCAAATATGTTTCTTCCCACATTTGCTCCGTAACACAAGAATGAAACACAGCATCACAGGAGTACAAACACCTAGCTTGTGCGCAACTTCTAGTGAAGTGCTAGCTTTATTCTTTTCTTACTGCTTTTGGCACAGGTTTTTAGTTGATTTGTGTGTTTTGTGTATTAGGTAGTTACAAAGCTAATGCTTTTTCACTAAAGGAAAACATAAATCATACAGGATGAATAAACAGACAGGTTTCTAATGACAGTGAGAATATAATTCTTTTTAAATTCTGTGAAATGTTGACAATTGGCTAGTATAGGGACAGGAATGCTGTTTCTTTTTTTATTTCTACTATTTCTCATGCTTTTAAAATCACTAAGTAAATTTGGGTTTTTGTATGTAGAAGGTCCTATCTTTACATTTTTGCCCAGAATCCTAGACCAAATAAGTACTGCTCATGGCAGTGTTAGAGAGGAGAAATGTCAACTGCTAGTCATGATTAATCACCACTGAGGGTTGAAACCTTCAAAAAAGCACTATTTAAATTAAGTAAATGTTGTCTTGTTAGATGTATTTATAGAAATCTCTATGAAGTACCATATTCCAGTGCTTTACACATTTAGAATGGTTCTAACAGAGCATGGGATGGAAGGAATAAAAAAAATCAATTGAACAGGAGGTGGTATCCTCTTCTTAGTGCTGTCTAAAATGGAGGGTTACAGAACTTGGAGAAGCTCTATTATCTATCATTAAGCAGACATAATCCATCTTACGGAGTACATAGTAGGGGGATACTGTCAATACCTATCTCTGTTAAATAGAAATAAGAAATAAGACTGTAAGGTCTTTCATCCACACAGTAGTAATCAAAACCAAAAGTATATAGAAAAGAGAACAGCTATTGCTCTCCATTGATAAAACAAAAGTAGAAACAATATTGTCTACTAAGAAGCATTTAAGGAAATAAATTCAGGTGAGAGTCATGTTTTTCATTTTAGTTGTGTCAGAATCTACCCTCAGCTTTCTGTTTGTGCTTATTTCTCACAGTAAACTGTCACTGTAAAAGGAAACATTTCCTTTGATTTCTGTCACCCAGAGAATCTATGCATAAATTCATATTATATTTTTCTTCTTCCTGAACCCTTGAAGATAGAATCTGTCCTTCACGGTTCAGCAAACCAGTGTCTCACAGCTGTTTCCATAAATAGTTCAGTACTTGCTATGCTAGCAAAAATGATCATTTCAAAGGAGAGTTTTAAAAAATTCTGCACCACAGGCCTTCCTTATTCTAACAATACTGACTGCTTTAAGAGTTGGCTGAATAAATCTGCAATTTGGTAACACAGACTGTTTACAAACTCCTCACCCCCTCAGTTCAGTTTACTAGAGAGCTTTGTGGATTTGAAATAATAGTGTGAATACGGAAGGCAACAGAGAGAAGACAGAAATGGTACTGCATTGAGATAGCTGTGTTAAGCCAGTGGTGCAGGAAAAGAATTTCAGGTGAAAGGGTTTTTTCTTTTTGTTAAGGAAATAAAATAATTTAAAATATTTAAAAACTAAATGAAACTTTTTCTGACTCAGTATACAGTATACAATTCATTAAGACTTACTTTAAATTTGCAATAAAAAAGTAAATTTGAAGGAAATTAAAAAAAATAAAAAGTAATGTCATTTGAGCAATAAAACCGTTTTGAATTTTCCATAAATTCTTTGAATTTTTCTAACAAAGAAGTTTAATAAAAGCAACAGGTATTCTTAAATGGTTTAGAGTCACTGAATGAGCAACTTTTCTCTGGGAAGTTCACCTAATTCTGATTTATCTCAGTTTAATGCACGGAAAATCAATAGGTATACTGAATCACTATAGGCATAGCATGCCTGCACCCCCTTTGGTAGCAACTGGTAATTTCTGACAGATTTTTAGGACTAGTTTTCATATGCTCAAGTAGTTTGTTCTTAGTATCACTTATAACATCATAGTTATTATACTGTAACTACTTAAATGTCACAGTAACTAAAAGTCTTATACAAGCAATAGACTGTCACAGCAAAATGCAAGCACAGAACAAACAAAAAAAAGGAGATAATGACATCAGGTCATTAGATCAAAAGTTATGAACAGAGCAATGTAAAGAATAAGGAGATCTGGGGCTATACATAGGCAGTCTTGGCACACAAATGCCATTCAGAGCAACCTCAAAAAGCTAGAGAAATGGGCCAATATTCTTCATTAATTTTTTTTGTCGCTGTTGTCAGAGATGTGTGTGGCAGAACAAGGGTCAACAGTCCTAAGGTGAGATAAGAACAAAGTCAACTGGGCATGAGGGGAAGAATTCCCCACCTAAGTGGTGAAACACTGAGCAGCCTGGTCTAACCTCAAGGCTGGTTTTGAGCATGAGGCTGGACTAGATGACCTCAAGGTTATGCTATGATTCAGTAAGCCTTTCAACTCCCAATAAACTTTTACTTCCATCACAACAAAAAGTTTGAGGAGGGCGTGAAGCAAAAGGAGGCTGCTACTCAAATTCTGGGAAAGTGCCTACCAATCCTGTGGGGTATAAAAAGAAAGGGGAGGTGTATTTGAGGTGACTGCTACACATCCACAAAGATGTTAGGAAGATATGTCACCATTTTAATGTGACTAGAAGAAGGACCTGAAATGGAAAATCTATGAGTTTTCAGTGATAAAGAAAGATAGTACTTAATCTGTAGCTGCAGATGACATTATCTAGACATAAGGGCTGAACAGGAGAGATGAAAGTGCAAACAGATACCTACAGAATCACCAGAGAAAGTGGATATATGTGATGACAGGAAATGTTAAAGAAAAGTTAATGGGGGAATTACAAAGTAGGTGTAGGGGAACCAGGACCGGATTTTGAGAGAACTCGATCACAGAGATTAAAGACAGCTGACCAGATGAGACGATGATAAAATTCTGGTTTTGTAGGAAGAGAAAATGAAGGAGCTGGAGGTCACTAAAGTGGTCATTAGAGGAACAGACGAAATGCTGGAGGGAGTCTTGAATGATTTTAAGGTTGCTTTAAAATGAGGAAAGAGAGAATGCCTGAAAAGAAATTCTAAATTGAAGGTGAAACAGAAAAGAATATCTATTGACAGTTACAGAGATGGTTAGGGCTGAAAGTCCAAGTTTAGTTCTTGAAAAGAGGAAACTCAAATCTGTGAGGTAAGGAGCAGAAAACAGGACAAGGTTGAAGGTAAAAGGTGACTCAAACTGAAGTTGATGTCAGAACATTGAAGACTAAAAAAAATAGTGGAGGTAGCAATGTAGTGGCATACAACTATAGGCTTGGGGAAGTGTTGCTGGAAAGCTGCCCGGCATAAAAGGATGTGGGGGTGTTGGTCAACAACTGGCTGAACATGAGCCAGCTGTGTGCCCAGGTGGCCAAGAAGGCCAACAGCATCCTGGCTTCTGTCAGAAATAGTGGGGMCAGCAGGAGTAGGGAAGTGATCGTGCCCCTGTACTCAGCACTGGTGAGACCACACACTGAATACTGTGTTCAGTTTTGGGCCCCTCACTAAAAAAAGGACATTGTGTCCAGAGAAGGGCGACGAAGCTGGTGAAGGGTCTGGAGAAGAAGTCTTATGAGGAGCGGCTGAGGGAGCTGGGGTTGTTTAGCCTGGAGAAAAGGAGGCTGAGGGGAGAMCCTATTGCTCTCTACAACTACCTGAAAGGAGGTTGTAGAGAGGCGGGTGTTGGTCTCTTCTCCCAAGTAACAAACGATAGGACAAGAGGAAATGGCCTCAAGTTGTGCCAGGGGAGGTTTGGAWTGGACATTAGGAAAAATTTCTTCACTGAAAGTGTTGTCAATCATTGGAAGAGGCTGCCGAAGGAAGTGGTTGAGTCACCATCCCTGGAGGTATTTAAAAGATGTGTAGACGTTTAGGGGACATAGTTTAATGGTGGACTTGGCAGTGTTAGGTTAACAGTTGGACTTGATGACCCTAAAGGTCTTTTCCAACCTAAATGATTCTATAATTCTATGATTCTATGATTTCAAAAGTTCTAATTCTGGAAACTCAGATTATATTATTTGAATTTTTTAATTGAATTTTGTATTTAGAGTGTATACTGTTCTTATAGCACAGTGTTGATAGAGAAACAAAGGATGTAAGAGAACTTGGAGATGATGTTGAATAAAACTGGTATGTCTTTTGTATTAATTAGGCTTAATGTGGTGGGTTAGTTATGAATCTTAGCTAATAAGATGTTTTGGTGGATTTGTAGGAAGAACTGCCCAATCTTTGATTCCCAGCTCTAATCCAAAAGTAGACCTTAAATTACACATCTAATAAATCTTGAATTTCAAGATCAGGAGGAATAAGAAGATTTCTTTTTCTTTAATGATCTCCGGGGAATTCAGGAAAAGACAGAAGTCTGCAAACACACTTTAAATGAGTTCTGCTGACTTCTGTCCCTGAAGAAATTCGGTTGGCCAGCACACTTCATACCTTCGAAGATTTTCATAAAAATTATTCAGCTAATGATTAGAACTCTTCTGATTAAGCAATTCTGTGGAAAAAAAAAAAGTTTAAACATATCTAGTTCTGATTAATTAATATGATCAAATTTYTTTTGTGCGTACAGCTTTTTTGCATGAATAATGTAATATCAGTCAAAGTTTTCATTTCAGTATCCCAGTGATGAATAAAAAAATAATCTGACAGGTATAGCTTGCAAGTATATCCTTCTTTTCAATCGCTGTGAAAAAATTAACAGAAGCATAAAATTTCTTTGTTCTTCAGGCCACTTTTAATGAATTTATGGGATTGAATATATTGCATATAATGGAACCTTGTCAGTTAATAATTTCAAGTGGTGACCTAGCTGTTCTGGTGAATTATCTGTGACAAAAAATTATCCACTTACTGCAAACAAGGTTTCTGATTAGCTACAAAAATGTATTAGATGATCATACTTGAAATTATTTTCTTATAAGCTAAAGATTATATTTGGAACTATTTTTCAATTCAAAATGGAGTATAATTTGACAATTTTAATAAAATTAACAAAAGTTGTGTCTGGGTTTTGATCACTGGACAAATTATATACAGCTCCATTCAGGTCTGCAAGGATGATTTTATTCCTGTCGCAAGATCTTTGATCAGAAATATCACTTGCTTCTGATGATCACAAGCTGTTATTTATACTTTTAAAAAGGGGGAAGGAGAGGGAACATGGTACAACAAGACTCCTGGGAAGTCATGAAAGCATCTTAGATGAAGAGACAATGAGCCTATGTCATTTTGTCTGTATAGGCCCAAATTGTTCCTCATTATGAAAGTTAACTATCACTTTAGAATCAAGCTTATTCCATCTTCCTCAAATACCTGCTACTTTTTTATCATATATTTACGCTTCAAATAGCCCATAGTTATTTTCACATTATTTCAGATTATGGTAATGTGAAGTCCAAATTACATCCTTCATCCTTAAAACTCTAGCTCATCGCAGAGGCTTTCCTAACCTGAAGAACAGATTATATTTACTTTCTACTTGCTCAGCTTCTTTCAAATAATACAGGCTTCTGTGCTATTGCTCATTGTTTAGAAACAGATCACAAAATTCTCTAATATATTAATTATTCAGAATTATTCATTAATTTCCTCAGTGAAATAGCTTTGGTCTGTAGATCATTGAAATTGCAAATATTATAAGAATGTAAAATTGGAAATAGAATTTGTATACAAGGCAGGCAACTGTAATGTAATTAACATCCCAGCAACCATGAATTTCAAATGTTATATGCAATACATTATAATATTCATTATTTATAATGTGTTGTTTATGTAAATCACTGTCGTGTTTTAATCCCAGCCAGCAACTGAACACTACGCAGCCGCTCTCTCATCCCCCACTCCAGTAGGATGGGGGAAAGGATCGGGAGGACACATGGAGGAAAACCCGCGGGTTGAGATAAAAACAGTTTAATAATGCAAATAAAACAAAGTAGAACAGTGATAACAACAATGATAACAACAATAACAGAATATACAAGCAGGCGATACACAATGCAACTGCTCACCCCACGTGTTCCGAACGAACCGACCGAACCGACCGAACCGTGCCCTCAACCCCCAGGTTTTTAAGCTGGGCATGATGTCACATGGTATAGWATAYCCCATTGGCCAGCTGGGTCAACCACCCCGGCTATGCTCCCCCTCAGGTCCCCCTGCACCTGGCAGGGCAGGGGAGGCTGTCGTGCAAGCACCACCCAGCAACAACCAAAGCATCAATGGGCCATCAACATTCTTTTCATTACCAAACCCAAAACACAGCACCCCCTCCAGCTACAGGGAAGAGAGTTAACTCTGTCCCAGCTGGAACCAGGACAATCACCTACTGAGATACCAGCAACACTACACCATACTTTGTAGACTTTATCAATATAATAGAAAAATTTAACACATACATTTTCAGTCAACTGTTAAAACCAGGAATATCTGGAAAATATTTGGTCATATGATCCAAAACTTAAAATGTTGGTTAGGACTCAGTCCTTCAGCTTCTAACTGCACAACCCCAATACTTCCTTGACGTTAAATGAAAACAGTTAGATTCTTAAGCCAAATTAAATGTTGGATCTCTGTTGCAACATTATTAAATTTTATCATTCAATTCATATTGATACTCCTAGAAACATTTATTCTAGTACTTTTAATCTCTAAATCCATTTGATAATATTTTTTAAAGAAACAATGGAATTAAAGGGCCCAGAAAGTTAATGGTAAAATTGATTACAGTATATTAAAAGAGAGAGGAGGGAAGAAAATTCCTAACTCAGGGATGAGTGAAATGCACTACTGTAGAGATTTTTCTTATTCATTGCTTTCCAAGATGATTTATATGTCCTCAGTTTCATTACTAAAGTACATTCCAATCTAAAACCTGTTGACATACAGATTTCTATTCTGGCTAACTACTGTTCACCCCTCAGTAAGCAGGTCCCTTTTCCTAGTGTGTGTCTGGTTTTTGTAATTACATTGTTAAAAGAAAATGGGTTGCACAAGAAAAGTTTCCAGTTGTAACTGATTAAGAGATGAAGTTCATAATTGATTTTCAATCAGTGTAATGAACCAAGTTGTTTGTTATATATACATCCTAATGTATATATTAATACAGATGATAACTTCTTGTCTCACTGAATACCAAGATTAATCGTCTCCTAAAACAAATCTTGACCTTAGCTTCACCTCAGCTAATATTTACCTTTGAGGTCAATAAATCTTAATGTCTTTCTCTGAAGGAGTCAATATCCACTTATTGTGAGCATGAAGAAGACTTAAAAACATATACATAAATTTGTATTAAAACACATTGGCAAACACATGAAAAATCATGAAAAATGTGTTGTTCACGTTAGTTTTAATTATAATCCAACATTTCTATTTTGTAATAAGAGCTRATTGGATGTTATTTTTTAGGACTTTCACCTACTTTTTGGTTATTGAATCATTCACAAACACATTCAATTTTTTTTTACATATGTATGTTTAATGTTAATACAATTTTGCYGAAAATCATTTGAATCCATACTGAACAATGACGAGGTGTTTAAAAATTCAACATAAAATGTTATTGCATACAGTTACGTAAGCAGGAAGCAAAGATTATTTTTCCTTCTGTGACAGGAGCAAATCATGCCATCTACAGATAGACATAACCAAGAAGTGTAACTCTAACGTCAACAAGCCTTGTTCCTTTGCAGGATAACCTGGCCAGCATCCACCTCTCTCACACTCAAGCAGCCATATGCCTTCTCAAAATCTTCCCACCCTCTGATTTTGTTAATCTTTTCACAACACCAAGCCAGGATAAATCTGTTCTTTTTCTTTTGGGTAATGGGTGGATATACACCTTCAAAAGCAGATCACAGGGTGTTTACTTACTATCAATATTTGTCTCATATTATTTTGTTCATTCACTATTGTGAGAAAATTCAAAGCTATTAGCTTTGCTAAGTATTTATCTGTTGATACGCACTTGGTGAGGAAGGATTGCTTTTTAAGTCTTTAAGCACCATGAATACAATACTGCATGCTTAAAAACCGTATCTGTGATATTTAATGGTGCCATTTAACATTTGAATGGACCATAACCAGGGCTAAAATTTACTTCTGTTTGACTAACAGGTTTGATTTTGCCAGGAGTGTGACCAGATCAATAGAGGGTGATTAAAATTAATGAAGCTTTGAAAACCTTGAAAGCCTCAGCTAAAGAGAGAATGTTTAAACCTGGTGAGCTTTCAAGTCTAAAGAAAGCTTAATGAAATTCGCACCAAACTCCTCCTCACCCTAGCACACACAAACATTTAAAACAGCTGAGCTCCATTCCCATCATACTTTTTCTGTACTGCAGACACAGCAATCTTTTTCCCTGGCAGGTTTCACTCTAAAATGAAACAAACAAATCCCTGGAATGAAATATTGGCAGCTTTCAGGCTGGAGTTTTACCCTGACAAGTCAGCATGCCAGCCAAACAGCAAGGAGTTTGTGAGCTCTTCTTCCATACCAGACTTGAAGGGGTGCAAGGCTGGTGAGTGAGAGACTGGTGATGAGATTTTTGATGATTCACCAGTCTTTGACTTCAGTGGGGAGAATTTAATCACCACCGGCCTACACACATCTAGATAGAGCACATACTGCTATTAAGCTTAGATCRAACGATTACGCTATGTTTGTATAGACAGCTTAATTCATTCTTGAGCTCCAGAAAGTGCTTTTGTGTATCTTACTAATGCTTTAAGCAGGCTAAAACTTCACTTATGGAGTTTGAGCTCCCACCTATGCAGGACTCGAGTGTCTTGCCATTCCTTATTATGGCATGGGAATACAAAAACTAACAGGATGAAGTCCTGAGCAGGAGTATTATTTAGTCCCGAAATAACTCAGTTATTCACAAAAGCTGAAATTAATTAAATAAAAAATTAAAACAAATTCTTCTCTTTCCTAACTGCTTGGTCTCATGAGCCAGGTTGCCAGCTTTGACCCTGAAGGTCTTCCAGAGCTGTGTTTATTTTATTCTATTTATCTCTARCTTCACATCCCTTCACCACCCCTCTCCAAAGTATTTTCTTAGTGAGGTCATAAGACCATTCCTATTAAATGGCAACAAAATCCTGTGGCAGTGACCAAGGAAAATGGGACGTTGCTGCCCACTGTAATTTCCTGAAGGACCTACTGAAGGCATGATATATTCTGTACTTTGCCAGTCGTTTCTAAAGTGCAATGCAAAAAAGGTAACTTAAYTTGTACACCAGTATACAAACTACATATGTGCCCTACATAAACTTCAAAAATCTTGTCAGAACTAATTATTTAAAGTCCTTGGGAAAGCTGATGGATTGTGATTGCCATGGAGATTCCTCTTCTGCTTTTCAGCGGTGACAGCACTTGACTGGACTTAAAAGTATAGCTCATGTTTTCTGGGTGAAACAAATTAGTTGACACTAGAAAATCACCCACCATGTAGATGTACCTTTACATATAAATTGCATGGGAGTGAATGAAAATTTCACAGGCTGGAGTCTGAAAGCAAATTTAAGAGCCGTGTGACATGTTAATGAAGAATATGTCATGCTAAGAGGAATTTGGCATACTGACAATTATTTTCACTCTACACATACTGTACGCAGCAGAGTAACCATATATGTAAAAAGGAYGCATTGTGTTCTTCCTTGCTGACTGTGACTAACTTTGAATTAATAAGATCCAGCARCATTTCAACTTTTTTCTCAAAAAGAAAACCACAGTTTTAGACATTAGGATATGGGCTACTTTGGAAGTAAAAAGCATAAATATTGAAACAGTTCTGATAAAAATTAGATCTGCAGTTCTGAACCTCAAACCTTAAGTGAGAAAAGAAAGTAGATTTTAACTTCATCTGATCATTATTGCTGCAGTATCCAGAAAATAATTCCCAGATCTGAAGACTTACATACAATCCTTTAAAAATCTGGATCTGATTCCAATTTTGGGTGTTATGACTCATGCCCTAATTAATCTAATTAATATGAAAGTTAAGACAAAAGCTAAAACAAATCATCTCCCACCAATAAACGAAATTGAATAAAGAGGCCTGGCACTGTCTCCTCTTGCTGTTTTTATAAAAACATGCTGTGACTCTTACACAGTGGTCTGAAAGAAGTGATGTCTCTCTAAAACCTGGGTAAAGGCCCTCTTTTCAGAGGGAGGTAGAATGCCTTGGTATTCCTCATAGTCCTTAGTATTTGCTTTCAAATCACTTTTTTGCATAGAAGTTTTTGGATCAGCTTTCTGAAACACCTGAGTGTCCCAGGATACTGCTCAGATAGCCTTTATCACTAACACAATGTTCAGGATTACATCTGGGAACCAGAATCTGAGGTATTGCAACAGTTTACTTGTAAGGACCTATGCTGTTTATTGGTACTGAATTTTAATTAAAAAACAAATAGATACTAAAAATATACAACAATTTGCAAATGTCTATGCCTTGTTATCTGTTGGGGGATTCACTGTAATTTGTGTTAGATTTGCTGGAAGTATTTAAGTGTATCTGTTTTAGAATAGATCATTAAGACAATATTTGATTAGCAATAGTGAATTTGCCATTGATTATGAACTCACTCTTCCTTGAGATGAAATTTAAAGGAGGTTCATCCCAAAAGCTGAAGAGCTTAGGGAACACAAAGCTCAGCTGAATGACCTTGCATACGTTCATTCTTAAGAACTTTGCATTGCTTGCGGAAATTTAACATTTTTACATTCAAATCTTTTCCAGCTTAGGAAGAAGTGTTATGGTGTTAAATTTGTACATGAAAAATCTCTGGTCCATGTTCTGAATTAATGTATTTGAAGGCATTGGAATCTGTTGCATTGCATTACATGGAGGTCTGTAACTCAAAATCACACTTTGAAACTGAAGGATAGAAATGGAGATAATAAATGTCTTTCTCAATTTTCCATTAAAAAAAAAAAATTCAAAGGTTCTGTCTGAACACAATTTGCACCAGCTGATTAAAAGAATGAATCATAATAATGACTTTATAGAGAAGTTCTTAATTTATATCTCATTAATTGCGAACATATTAGCCTTTTAGAATGAAATTTCTGTTCGGGGAATTTTATCAAGTTCCATGATACGGATGATTATAAAGATAGAAAGTAAGTATTCACAAACCACACTGGTGTTTCCTCCATAGTTCTTTAAGATGAACATTTCATATTTTCTTCAATTCATAAGAATTTATCTTGGGTGTTTGTTTATAACAATGCCAATTATCCTGAGATGTATTTGGTGTAAAGGATATAGGGGTTTCACGGTACCTGGAAAAAAAGACATCCAAATTAAGTTGAAAATACCTCTACCAACATTTTTCTGAGCAGACTGAAAGATGCTACACCAGGCAAACCACGCAGTTGTTTTTGACTGAGAAGCTCGTGCATATGTACAGATATAAGGAATTCTGCTGCCCAAGACTTGTTGATTTGGGACAAAGGGTGTCTCCTCCTGTGTGACTGACCAAGGGTCGAGGCCTGCAGTCCGTATTCAGCAGAACCCCCACTGCACTCAGAACTCTTCACCCACTAAATTCAGAGGTTGCTTTGTCAGCAGCTGTGAGGCAGGTATTATTGCTGTCTCGTGATCATGTAGGCACCRGCTAGTTACCTTCAGTTCAGTTTTGACCCTATCATTCATTTTTATGAAACTCCAGGTATTATAGTGTTTGCTTCTGTGACTCAATGTACTTCTTGCTCTGTCAGAATTTCCACTGTAAAGTATTTCTTTCTGGATTTTTATATGTCTGTTCTAAAATTGTTCCTTTGGACTGAAACTTGGTATTTCAGACTAATATTTTTCCTCGTCTAAAAAATGGGAGTGGAATTCGAAGAAAACCAGTCTTATAAAAGTAAAAACTGAAACAGATATTTTAAACAAGACCTTCAACAAGGCCAAGTGCAGGGTCCTGCACCTGGGTTGGGACAACCCCCGGTATCAGTACAGGCTGGGGGAAGAAGGGATTGAGAGCAGCCCTGCCGAGAAGGACTTGGGGGTACTTGGGGGAGGAAAAGCTGGACATGAGCCCAGAAATGTGCGCTCGCAGCCCAGAAGGCTAACTTTATCCTGGGCTCCATCAAAAGAAGGGTGGCCAGCAGGTCAAGGGAGGTGATTCTGCCCCTCTACTCTGCTCTGGTGAGACCCCACCTGCAGTACTGCGTCCAGCTCTGGAGCCCTGAGCGCGGGAAGGACATGGACCTGTTGGAGCGGGTCCAGAGGAGGGCCACAAAAATGATCAGGGGGATGGAACACCTCTCCTGTAAAGAAAGGCTGAGACAGTTGGGGTTGTTCAGCCTGGAGAAGAGAAGGCTCTGGGGAGACCTTATTGCAGCCTTTCAGTACTTAAAGGGGGCTTATAAGAAAGATGGTGGCAAACATTTTAGCAGGGCCTGTTGCGATAGGACAAGAGGTAATGGTTTTAAACTAAAAGAGGGTAGATTTAGACTAGATATGAGGAAGAAATTTTTTACAACGAGGGTGGTGAAACACTGGCACAGGTTGCCCAGAGAGGTGGTAGATGCCCCATCCCTGGGTACATTCAAGGTCAGGCTGGACGGGGCTCTGAGCAACCTGATCTAGTTGAAGATGTCCCTGCCCATGGCAGGGGTGCTGGACTAGATGACCTTTAAAGGTCCCTTCCAACCCAAACTATTCTATGATTCTATGATATTATTTTTAATTGAACTTGTTCTCAACTCCTATAATTACAGAATTAAAATAAAGATATTTCTTGAAACTCTGTTATTTATCAGTTGATAAGCTTAGACATCAGATGTTTATCAGCAGCATTGTTTTTCTAAAAAAACCTGCAGCAATAAAGCCATTTTCTGTTGTCTACGCTCTTCAAAAACAAAGAGATTTTATCATGAAATTAACATATCTGAAACAGGGTAAATATCACCAGTGGAGACAGGATATTGGACTAGATAGACTAGGTGGACTAGATTGGACTAGATTAAAGTATTCTTGTTTAATAAGGTTATTATTATGTTTATGTTCACCACAAGGAAACGTGTATGCATGTTTAAGTGATTAAAGTCACCATCTCAGAAGGTCATGAGGGCATGTAGAAAGAAAGGATTTTAAAATTGTGTCACCTATAATAATACTAATAGTAAGGATTTAAAAAATGCATGCAAAATCTTCATATGGCATAAGATTTCTCCTAGTGACCATTCATGAAGCACTATTAGAACAATACATGCAACAATTAAAGAAAGGATGTTTCCTTCTTTTGAAAGATCATATGTCAGACATTGTTGGAGAAAGACATGGAATTGATTGCACCAATTGAAATGCAACATAGGTATTTCTCCCTAACTCCATCTTCCTAACAGCAATAATAAAATAAATGTTAGCAGTTGTCAATGAGTAAGGGCATCCATTCTTCAGTGATTGATCACTGACAAAGGTCTTTGAGGGAATATTTGTGCAAAGCCCACTCTTCATGTGTCTTTTCTACAATGGCCATTTATTTTTCAGTTGGTAAATCAAAATTTTTAATGAATATTTATTCTCATTTGGACTATATTTCAAGTCAACATTTGTTTCTTTTCTTTCTTCAGAAGTTAAATGTTTACCCTTGCATTAAAAATATTGTGGAGATTCATTCAAAAGCACTGTTAATATTCCATTGAGAAGGTGCACTAATGAATAGCAAAACAGTGACAGAAAAGTGTAAACAGCACGTAGTTTATAGATAAGGGTGAAACATTGCCTATGTCCTCCAGAACTGAGGCACAGCAGGATGCTCTCTCTGACGTTGTCTCAGAGCATCCTTTTGAGTCTAACTGCTGCAGGGACATATGGAGTTTGAATTCCTCATCTTTGTGGTGTCATGTCTCACTCTTCTTTTAATACCATCTCGTGGAAGAAGAATACAGAACGGGGCAGTGCCAGGGAGCTGCTATAATCTGTCTGCCTTGAATGCTGGTCCTTAGAAAAACAAAAGCTTGAACAAGCAGAAAGTCAGGAGTGTTAGAAGGCAGACATAAAAACAGATAATATGTAATGTAATGATTTAAACATGAAGGGATTAAAAGAACTGGTATGCGTAAGCTGTTATTTTTTAAGTATCAGGGCAGATGCAGCACAAATTTATGCTTTATACCCTGATGTGAAAACAATCAGAAAATGAACTGCAAAGCAGGAGTGTTTTTTAGGTTCAATTAAAACGTGGATATATGTGTCTGTATGCACTTTTCTCAATTACTTGTTCTTTTCTCTTTGGGCAATTCTAGCTGCAGTGCGCTTAGGGAAAAAGAGATAGAGTATTACATTCAGGTAAATGTCATTCTCTCCAGTATAGGAAGAACAGTTCCTGAATACCAATACAGAAGGGAATTAATATGATATTTCCTATTTGCAATCATATTCTGCATTTATTGTCAACATGTCAATTGTCTGGATTCTCTACCAGAATGCAGGTTTTGAAAAAAGTCTTCATTTCCTAATAACATTAAAATCATAAACAGCAGAAATGAAGACTTAAAACTTCAAGTCCTGAATGGGCCAAGGGGGAGAAAGCACTAGCAAAGGAGAAGAAAGCATCTTGCATTTGGTGTCATAAAACGATTAAAAATAGAAGAAAATTACAGTTATATTACCTGGAGAGTTAATATAATGCTTTTAGGAATGGGCATGTTATCTCCAGTAACAGGTCTCCTAACTCTTTTGTAACTGGCATACACTTTGAAATCTACAGACTGACACTAATGAAAGGCAGAGAAAAAAACCTATTGAAATACTTTCTYCAAACTGGAGCAAACTGGGACCTCAACCATTGTGTGTAAGTATGTAGAGTTAAGGCTAATCATGCTAGTATATAACTGAGGTTCATGTTTGTGTCAGTCACACCCAGGGCATGCAAACAAAAGCCCACTCACCCTCGTATCCAGGGTGCTCGTTTACCTTCACCACTGAAATGCCAGTGGCACAGCAGGTGCTGTGTTAGGCACGCTGGAAAGTGTGCTGGTACTGCTCCTGCAGCTCTGGCTTCTCATCTTCTCACCCCCTCTGCCTGCTCTGTCCTCAGTCAGCCAGAGATACAACATGGAGCAAATCAAATAATAGATAGGTCATGATTATTAAGACAGAGTATAGAGATGGTTGGATTTCTTTGACCTGTGTGAGTGGTGGAAGATTCCTGTACTGCTTGCTGTACAAATAACCTGTCTAGAAAGCAGAAAGTTGAGCTGCTTCTGACCACAACCAGTATCATAAGACTGGTTGGACCGTTTTATTCAATTTATCATGGAAATTCTTCTGCTCCTCCCACAAATACTGTGCTACTAATGCCAAACTCTCTGAAAACTGCAAGACTTCCCAGCTGTCTGATGCTGGAGGAAGCAGCTCTATTTCCTGAAATTGTCTCTCTCTACTTGAAGGTATTTGATTTGGAAAAGATGACATCTGCCTTGTTACTGCCCAAGTTTTGCACCATGACCTTCCCTTTCCTTTCAGATGTGGACCAAGGTACTGAGAAAGGCACAAAGATAAATCGTCATCTTTCATGTTGGAGTTCCACCTAGCAATGTTGAGAGAAAATTACCTTATCTGAACTAAGTCCCTGTGGCCTGGGCTCTGGCATTTAAAATGCCAAAAATCACAACACAAGACGTCAAAAGTGCTAACTTTAAGAACTACTCAGATGACCCTCACTGTTGTCTGTAATGAATGCCATGGGTATACAGCCTTACCTCTTGTCCCTCATTGCTCTGTTCAGACCAAAATATCCTTCAGATTCACTTTCGTCCTGTACGCATGAGTAGGAATCACTTCTCCTAAACCTTACTGATGTCCATAATAGCCCCAGGTTTATAGACTCCAAATTAGCCTTTACAGAAAGTGGGAAACATTTGGCTGATAGAAGTGAATTTATGCACCACTCAGGATGGCAGTTTTCAAGCTATGAAACTGTGCACAACCTCTTGGGGCCTTAGTCTGAAAGTTCTTAATCCCCAGGCAATAAGAAGCACAATTAAAATTCCAACGCAGATATTTTGGACTATATAAAGGTTTAACTTTTTTTCTTTCCTTTAATGAAAGGTTGGCACTAGGAGTGTATTGCAATAGAAACACAGGTTTTTGCTGTCCCCATTCCTGTCTGTTTAATTAGGAAAGCCAGCAATATTGTTTTTAAAAAAACTATTCTTAAAAAATCATGGCTATACCTTTCAGTTAAACTTAAGGTTTACCGGAAATTTTGAAGTAATTAGTCATTTAATATTGTGATAGAATTTCAAATCAATAGTTGAAATGTCAGTAGAAAATAAAGTAAGTAATTTGGAAGAGAAACGGAAGTTGTCAGGTAAATGTCAATCTATGATACTGTAAACATTAACTCTGCAAAAAAAGAATGCACTGATTACATTGGGTTTGACAGGTAGAAAGGATTGTTGAATATACTCATTGTAAACGCTATTGTATCAGCATTTATTCAGGCAACATTGCTGCTTGAACTGAACCTGATGCCTCTACGTACCCAGTCACACACATATATGTTCCATATGTCACTGAAGAGCAAGTATATTGCACTTTACCATATCCTCCAATCAAGAGAAATGGCCTTACGCGCTGAAATGAAAAGGTAAGTAAACTTGTTAGAGAAAGCAGTCCAATAATAAAGAAGTCAAGGTAATTTACTATATCCTTATCATATGATGGGATTTATTGGCAATTTAATTACGACCACATCCTATTCAGAGCAAGGAGGTATTTTTTTCCTAGTCTTCACTCATGCATAGCAAACACTTCTTTAGCAAAACATTAAGTCAAACACAGGTTGTTGGATGTTGTTTAGGTGCTTGTTAAAGGTCAGAAGCAGTGAAAGAAAATGTCTTTTCCTGTCAACTGGTAACTATTAATAGTTGTTCTTCATCATAGTTTTTGCAGTTGTATAACTTCTTATCTGGTCTCCAAAATAAATATGCTATGAACAGTTGAGAACTTTCCATAGGACATTAGCTATATTTTCCCCTACAACTTTGAATCTGAGAGCTTTTGTTATTATGCCAAACTATTGTTCACTATCAGCTGATTTAGAAGCTGAGAACAAGCTTTTCCAGGTTGTTCTTATTTATTTTATAGATACTGGTATGAACAATATTACTACATTACTCTAAACATTGTGAACTTTGGGTTTCATGAAAAATGTGCAGGTGAGCAATTAACAATAAATGGATAACTTAGGAGAGAGATCATTATTTTCCCTGCATCCTACATATAGCTTAATTGTCATATATCAGTTATGACATGCAGCAGCCATATTACAGTCCTCTGTTAGGAGAACTCTTTGGTAACCAACTGAATTTTTTCTTTTTTTTTTTCATACGTAACTTAGTCATGGTAGTATGATGCCCCTTATTATTGTGTCATCACAGCACCCCATTCCACTATAATATAACACGGGCAGTAACACTGCAGTAAAATAAGCGTGTGATAGAATGTGGAAGGCATTTTTATGTTCTGCTATGATATTAAAACAGAAACTAGCATATCATCGGAGTTGTGGAGATATGTGAAAGCATAGTGTTTCTATGACGACCAGTCTATAGTTCATGGAATATTGTAATGTCAGCTTTGGTGGAGGGGGAAAAAAAGGTGTAGTGTCTTCTGATGGGGTGATCCCAGGCTGCCTGCTCACTCCCCAACTTTTCAGGACACGAGGCTGTTCTACCACGCATGCAGCACTCCTATGTAAATGGGATCCGCAGCTGAAATCCCAGTGCCTGCGACAAACTGTCTCTTCTGGGGACTTCTGTGGGAAATTCATAGCACTTACTCATGTAAGTAGAGGCTACAGGGTCAAACTCATACACTGTAAGTTTTATTTGCAGCTGGTARGCACAGCCTCAGGATGAATTATGAGAACCAAAATATAACCCTTGGTTGAATGATCAAGGAGTATTTTGAGATCTGATTTACTTAGGAAATACTGCACTTAACTACTTTTGGTAATTTAGATTGTTTGATGGATATCTCTACCCCCACACACATACAACCGTTTTTGCTTATCTGATGATTTAAAAGAGAGGTCAAATGTTCACTCTTTCCTTGGAAGGAAATGTGAATTGTTTATGCTTGAGAGGAAGAACTGGGGGTAATCTACACATTCTCATTGCTCTGTTTGATTCATTGAGGAGAAGTGTTTTTGACTGGGGCAGCAGAGACACCGGGCTGAAGCATGGAAAAAAAAATCAATTCTCTGGAGGGCAAATTCATGCAAAAGCAACATAAAAGGATGAACTGTTTGTGTGAGAGGAATCAATATTCACATGCAAATGAAGTCCCTGAAGTTTATGAAGCAGTCCCATGCTTAAATGACTCACTTTGGAATAATCACGTGAAGGTTCAGCTCTAGTTTATTCTGCCACAGGGAGTCTTGAAAGTGTTCTTTCCCCCTGCATTTTTTATGACTAAAGGGTCTGAAGAAAATATGGCAAGTGGAAAAAGGGGAGCTTTGGGATCACTTATACATGAAAACATGTTTTGTCCCAGAACTAGGAGTCTTGTGTAATAAAACTCAAGGTTATGTTAAACATTTTGCACCTGCACTTTCAAAAATCTCTTTCATGTTCTGCTAATATGTATTAGTCTTAAGTCGGTAGAACGATGTAGATCTATAGTCAAGGGAAATTATAAAGGCTTTTTCAAGGACTTATGAAAAAGGTTTCTCTGGAGCTTTGGACTCATGTTATTTCACAACAGCTACCTGCAGTACAAGAAGAGGGCATTTTGTTTTGAAAAAAAATTTAAAAGGAACCCAGTATAAGCGATGCACCATGTTGGAAAATATGTGTTATTTCTACAGTCCTGTGTTTTGGTTTCTATTCGTTGTTTTGGTTTAAGTCTGTGAGCAAATGGGGTGGAAACTTGTATATTCAAAGACAAAGGGGACTAGATTATAATGGTGCCTTTCATCTCTAGAGCAGTTAGCTGGAGGGCAGCACAAAATGTTTAGTTTAAAAATGAGTTTAAATGGCATTATCTAAAATATATACATTGCTGAGTGGACTTCTCTGCTTTTTCCCATTAAAAAAATCTTCCTTTCATAAGAATCTTTATGAATCTGCCTAATCATAAAAGGAGCATATTTCTGTTCCTTTACAGAGAACTTTACAATTTTTAGCAGATAAGAAAATAAGTGTTCACTTTGAAACAGCTGGTTTAACCATTAAAATTAAATTTTAAGGTCCCAGTCCAGTATCCACTGAATGTAATAGAGTTTGGAAATTGACTTCAGAGCAGAGACACAAGCTGAGGAACTTAAAAGGCCCATTCTTTCAACATTAGGAGTTTATGTCTGTTTTACAGAGTTAAAAGCTGGAGATGATCAAATCAGATAGTCTGACCACCTGGAAATCTGTGCATGTAAAAGCTGTCCATGTAACACTATTAACATAGGCCTTTTGCACCAGGTTATTTCCCCTAACATTCAGACATTCATACTATTGGAACAGAAGGCATCCTTTCCTTATGCATTCAGATTTGGAATGAGGAATGTAGGATGCAAACATGAAATTGGGAGTGAACAGCTCTGACGAATAGAAAGAACTCAGGCTCTGTTCTCATCTAATGCTTGCAAGTGTGCTCAGGCTTCATACTAAGAGCCAAATTAAATAGGTCAGTATCTCACTGAGTATGGTCTGATGCTGGATTAAAGTATAACTTACTAATTAGTGAACAGGGACTGTCCAGATCCTAAAGTTTACATTATTTTACCAAGTCTCTCCATGCAAACTTTTAATAATAATTCTGCAATTCATGCCCCTTCACTTGGAACACTGGGTAGATGTCCTGGATGTTTTTATGTGCATTACACAGGTTGTATCTCTTTTTCTTTTTTATTTCCCACATGGAGTTGATATATACAATATTAAAGGCTGTTCATGTTCTCAATATATTCAGAATTTTAATGAGTAAAAGATAAATTCCAGATGATGCTGTAAAACTATGCAGGTATTTCCAAAGAGGGAAGGGGCTTCCCAGTTTGTTTCCTGGTAAATTAAGCAGACTTTTTTCGATATTTCCCAGAAGCACCATTTACCGAAAGAAATACTATCTTGCTTTGTTTTCTTTAATTTCTGCAGAGCCAGGTTTGGAGCCTTTCAGTTTCCTCCTGGACAAATCTGCTACCACAGCAAATGTGGCAAAACTTTCATGAAAAGCTGGAGCCTGCAACTCTTAACTGTCAGATAGCTCAGCCTTGATAAGCTGAGGTATAAGATGAATGATCCCTTCTTCTGCACGTGTAATTTTAAGTACTTGCATACAGTTTGAATATGCCTGAATGCATTTCTCACCGTGAAGGGAGCAATCTTCACTTGTTTCCACTAACCATTAACCAATGCATCTTCAAGATGATCACATCGCTAGAGGAGTATGGCAGGTAACCCATTTTGGCCTCAAGGATGTGTTTGAATCTGCTCTTGAAAAATAGTACATGCTCTTTGAAATATAGAATATATATTATAGTTCTTGTTTCAGGACTTGAGGTAAAATTTTCATTACATTGCAGTTCCTGCTCCAGGACTATTTCTTCATTTTAAGTTAAACAATCACTGAGTATGAAACTCCACAAACTACCTCAGGAACAGACATTGGTTAAGTCTTACTCCTTTTTTTCCTTTTTGCTCTAAACTCTGGTTGCACAGCCATTTCTTCTTGTGCTTCCATTCTGGCTGAATTAACTTTACATTCTTTGCTACAAAATGTGCACAAGACTGGAGGAGACTTTCTCTAAACTCTTTCCAACCTGGTCTAGAAGTGTTGGGTAAGCAATTCTTTCAAAAGGATGTGGGTTTGAACAGCATCAGTCTCAGATTAAAACTGCTGCCTGGACACATGCTCTGGCCCCGATGTTACTAACTGAAGGGTGAGAACCACATCTCCTCTAGCAATCATTACTCAAAAGAAATATATTCTCCCTTCCAAGTGAAAAATCAGGAGGTTCTGGATCCTGAACAGATGGAGGAGTTGCAATCCTTTGGCAGGTACCTGGAGCTTGGAAAATTGGTGGAATTATAGACACAACTTTATGTTTAGTTTTCATATTAGGTAAGCTGTTGCATTTTTCCATTCAGCATTTGGGGAAACAAGTCTGAGGTGCCTGCCTCATTCTGTGGATGGTAGGGGGAGTTAATAGAAGTCATGTCATTGACTCAGTCCACTGTGGGGGTCAGAAACTGCACACACCTTTTCTCCTGTTCTTAGACATATTACCTTTAAAAAAGTGAGGCACTTTTAAAATTGGCACCTCTAAGGAAAACTTTCTTAAAGGTGCAGCTGTTTTCACATGTGTAGATGCATTTCATGTGAGAACAAGCCTTGAGGAGTCTAAAGCTTGGCAAATGTCTTGTGCCAATGGAGGTTGATTTTTATGTTGTCTTTCTCTTAATTTTAGTGGGTGCAATTTTCATACTTCTCACTCCTAACTTAAAAAAAAAAAAAAAAAGTCAGATCTTGCATCAGGAATCACCAAGTACTCATAACATGTGACTAAAAGACATGGATGCCAAATAGGGATACAGATCTTTCTGAGGTACTAAAAGGAGGTAGTTTCCTCATTTTTCTCCACGCTCTCTTCTTGCTACCAGAGACTGTATTATTGATGGGACCTGTTCCGCTATGTAGTTGCTGTGGCACAGTGTATAGCACAATAACTACTGTTCACCAGGAACCAGATCTGAGGTGATACCCTAATTTTCATTACTATTTCTATTTTTTTTACACTTAGCTTTCATAGTGTTTCCTAAACAGGGCATGAAAGCAAAACTCCTCAAATGGAGTTTTTGAACCCCAAAGAACACACAGAATTTGAAATTTATTTAGAAAACACTACTTGCTTTTTGTATTACATGTATACAGACAAATTTCTGTAATTACTGACCTCTAAAAGAGATGACTTTTTGTGTTTATGGAAGGAAGCAGGTTCTGTCTCTAGTTGTTTCCTGTCTGAGTCACCTTGGTTAACCAAAGCATTTGGTCTCTTGAATCCCATCAAATCTGAGGATTACTTCAGTAAACAATGTATAGTACAGCAAATACTCAGCATATGTTCTACAGCACTGCTGGGACCTATATTAAAATTCTAGTATATCAAATAGTCCTTCAGATTCCACATTTTCTGTGGATCTTATTTGTAAAAGCAAGATGTCCTGGTAACACTGAGTGAAAATACTTATTACTTTTATCAAAATCAGTGTTTCTAAAATGCTTCAGGGATAAACCCTATAGTCTGGGTATCTTTCTGGGTGTTTTAACAAACTCTACAGGATGGAAAGAGACATTGGCACAGGTGGCTGGAAAAAGATGACTATGGCTGTCAAAGATGAGTCTGTAGCTCAAATGAGATTACATTTAGTTTTAGTTCTGACTGTCTTGTGATAGCTATAAAGTCAATATTGGCACGGCATGCAGACTTGAAAACTAGTGTGAGCTCATGTGTAGCTAAAGAACCATTAAAATATTCTCAATTAAAGTGAATCACTCCTGCTCCCCTGTGAATTTCAGTGGGATTCTAGGAACTTACTGAATAAATCTACTAACCACTCAAACAAAATGGAGTTTTATTACTAAGAGAGTTGAATATGAAAAACAGATACCTGTAGAAAAACATAATGTTCATGTTCCAACTAAAAGCAGAAAAATTGATGCCTGCCAGTAACTTGATATAAGTAGACAACTTTGTAAGTTTTCTTTATTTTTTTTTCAGAAAACAAGCACACAAAGCCATAAACATTAACCTGATTTTCTCTCTCTTGCTACTCTACTAATTCCATTAGAAAGCAGAGCTTTCTTTGGCCTCTAATGAGTACAAATAACACACCCAATCATTTCATAGATGCGCCTCTTTTTTAATGATCTTCACTGCAACTAGTTTCTAAAAGTCATCTACAACCCTCCAGTAGCCACAGAAACCCCAGATTCTACTCTGGAAGTTTTTATATAATGAGAAGATTCAACATCACACCTAACTCTCTGTCATGTGGTATTGCCAAGCTAGGAAAACCAACTCATTCTTTTAATCTCACCTAATGAAACACGATCAATTTCCTTGTGTTTACTTACGGTCCCAAGTTTGTTTCTTCTCTTTAATCGTAACTTTTATCAGGCACTGAAGAAACTCATCAAATCTGAAGGATACTTTTACAATGAAATACAATCCTTTTTAAAAAATTGAAGGATGAAAATTAGCTGAAGACAGCTACTATTAGAGAATCAGTAGTTATGCATTAAAAAGCATTTGTCCTCTACATTTATTTTTCACTCATGAATGACTGCATCATGGTAAGCAAATTAACATAATTTATATCAATGATTTGCTGCCGTGCTGTGTGAATAAAATAATACTTACCCTAATATTTTTTTAAGTTTCAATAACTGCATTTTTATCAGCTATATAAGGTATATAGCTGATAAATATATATACACACACGCACACATATATATATAAATACATAGCTGACAGAACTGGGGTTGTTTAGCCTCGACAAAAGGAGGCTCAGGGGAGACCTTATCAAACATTGGAAGAGGCTGCCCGGGGAAGTGGTTGAGTCACCATCCCTGGAGGTATTTAAAAGACGTGTAGATGCGGTGCCTAGGGGCAAGGTTTAGTGGTGGACTTGGCAGTGCTAGGTTAACGGTTGAACTTGATGATCTTAAAGGTCTTTTCCAACCTAAACAATTCTATGATTCTGTGATTTGATGATTCTATATCAGTTATATAAATGACCGGGGGAAAGAAGTATTCTGTATGCTCAGCACTTATTTGGAACAACACCTTCTTATCTGTCTGTACTGAAATGGCCTCAGCTTGTCCCCCTCATTTGTTATGATTGTTTTGATTCTTTTCTGATTCTTGATAGATTATTTCTAAAACTTCACTAGCCAGAGCTTTAGAAAAGACCACAGAATTTCCAAGAGTTAACTGGGTGAACTTGGTCAGTTCCTTGGCCAAACAGATTCATTTGATTTGTCTTTTTCGGTGACCTTTTGACTTACAGTCATCTGCATTCTGTTCATGCTTTATTTCATTTTCTTTTACTGGAGAGCACTTCGGAATGTTTGTCATGAAAAGAGCTACATAAATATTAATGTATTGATAGTGTTACGGCACTTCAAGCCTATTTTTCATTTCACGGGTTTTAAGAGCTACAAAATTTACTGACTATACAGAAAATATAGTATAATGGACTTTCTGAAATGCCCTGAACGAGATAAAATATATGAATTATTAATCCCATGGAAGTCAGTGCTGTCTTGCTTATAGACAAAATTTTCTGTGCCAATCTGAGATTTTTTTTTTCTCTGTAAAGTTTGTGATGAATACACTTTATGCCTCTAGTTTGTAAGTAAGCATATGTTCCTAATTACATCCTAAAAATAGTGATATGAATTCATTTTATGTGCACAGTGTTGTCATCAGGATGCACTTTGAACCTTCAAAAACTACAGGGAACATGGAGGGAGACATTCATACAGGACTGTGTTTCCTACAGGCACCCTCCACCATGGAAGGGCAGCTTCAGACTCTGAATGAGCCAAGGGAAGCATGCTTTAGGGATGTCTTGACTCAGTTTATCCCCCACTCTTTTTTTTTCCACGACCTGCTGATTTCCTGTCTTTTTTTTTTTTTTTTTTTTTTTTTTTTAAGACGGCATATTCTGCCATCTGGGCTTAGGAGTTCAGACGTGTGCTGTGAGGCTCGTTTATCACACCATGGGAGGGAAGCTGTCAGAATCTGTAAATCTGCAGCAGAGCATCTAATACAGACTAATGAAAACAAATGGAGCTCAAGGTAAAGGCTACTCTCAAATCTTAACTCATCCAGCTGTTTTCAAAATCATGACTGTTTAAGCCTCCTGAATCTTAGGTAGCCTTTACAAGGTAGTGGCCAGATTCAGCTGAACCAGATGGAGAATGCATCAAGCCTGGACTGTTGCCCTTACTTCTGATTTGCATCAGTTGTCGAGTTAGTATGAGCTGAGATAAGTTTTCCTATTAAAAAGAAAACTCTAAACATTGGTGTTCCGTGCTGAAGAAAGGCTTGGAAGGTGCTGAATTACTTTTTTTTTTTTCCACTGCTTCAGCTGCAGTCAATTATATCGACCTTCTCATATCTCAGTGTCTCTTGATTCTTCACCCCTGTTCACTGCCCTGCTGCATCATGGAACATCTTTCAGGAATGCTGTGCCCCTACAAGCCCTGGTTTCCCTTCCCTGTGTTTGTATGACTGACTAAGGCATAAGATACCTAGTATGCTCATGCATGCTTCTGCAGCTACAGAAGCAACAGACCCATACATAATATTCTTCCCTACCCACCTTTACTCAAAATCATAGGCAATTCTTACAGGAAACCAACACCAGCCCTCAAAATGGGTAAAACTTGAGCAGTCAAGTACTAAGAAGGCTGTATCTGAGGAGAGTCTGCGGCTGTATAACCTGCACTATACCATCCATCATCACAGCTTGAATTTGTTGACCTTCGGAACATAGAGCAAGATTCATCTACTAACCCAGGTGATTGCCAAAGTAATACTGGGATGTGTGTGATCACAAGTATCTATTTATATTTTATTCTCCAACCATTCTCTCAGAATTTGTTAGATAAGTGCATTTTAGAAATCAATCAATAAATAAATATCTCAGACTCACTTCAAGGGCAGAATGTATACCTCCCTCTGAGTCATAGTTATGGCAATATTGCATATAACCTAAGACAAATGGCAAGAAATAGTACAGCAGGGTGGGAAGCCTAGGAAGCAGAACTGTACAATTACTTCTTTACTTTTCTCACTTTTTTAAACTGAAAAATACTACAAGAAAGACAATAAAACTGGAAGACTCTGCAGGTATTTTGTGTATTTAAAATACATAGCATCTTTACTTTTAAGCTTGCACAGAATGATGTAGCTGGATGTGACAATGAGCTCTATCTTGTTTTTTTTCCACTGTTATGCTGTTTTTCTTGTTATCGTGCCCAAAGCTGGAAGCCAGGACACAGGATTTTTATTCCTTCTAGCAGGAAAATTGGGCTGCTATTTAAGTTGAACTATTGTGTTCCATGCTTTTTGTCTGAAGGTTATTTATGGAAAAAAAAAAAAAGAAAAAAACAACCCACAACTCAAACTATTCAGCTTTAAATTATAGGTGTTTTGACTACATTTGCAGCATGTGTAAGAGATTACAGGTGATGGTCAGCACTATACTTGTTTTCTAATACACTTCAAAAAATTCAGTGAATTATTTTTTTGTTGGGGGGTTTTCCCACTGAATTGCTAGAGGATGAGCGGAATATACAGTTTGTGGTGAGAAATAAACAATAGATACCTGGCTACAGAGAGGTACACTTTTTTTTTGTATGAAAGGTGTAAGAAGCATCACCTTTCAATTTGACTTGTTCCTTCTAGAGCAGACAGGGAATACGAAGAAAAGCATTGATATTTTGCCTTAAAAGAGGTGTATTTTTAGCAATATCTCACACAAGCCACAAGTCCAGAGTCTGAAGTGCTTTGTGGGTTAATTTGGTACCTATCCTCCAAATTAAAGGTGAGAAACAGATCACTTAAATACCCTGGATCTCTGCAATGGTACTGGAGCACTTTCCCAGAAATCCCTGTTTAAAGACAGTAGTATGACTTTTTACTGTGCAGTTTTTTTCGGGGAGTGTATCTTGGTTTCCTTTCTGTTTTTTTATGTCAGCATTCAGAAAATTCATACTGTCTGCTGAAGCTGATCAAGGCAGGACTTTGCTGAGTAAAACAGATGACCTTTATATCTCTCATTTTTCTGCCAAATTTTTATGAACTTTCTAATTGATATTATTAGCAGACTTTTCATTGAAGTTGGTTGCTAAGTTATGATGGCATTTTTATCCTTTCCCATTGAACTTTCCCTAGGAATATAGTTCAAGTTGTTACATTAGCATTTCAGTGGCTTGCTTGCCACATATATTAATTTCCTTTCATTGTCCTAAGACTTGGTAGGCTCCAGTCTGCTCACTCCGTGCCCTGGCAGGACAGTCCATGCAGCTCTTTTTCTCAAAATCAAAATCACCTTGCTCCTTTTTATATTTTGGAAGAGAAGAAAGCATGATTCCATGTATTAGAAATGGAAATATTTCCCCATCAACTGAAGCAGTGTATACAGAGGTAATGAATATGCATCACCAATCTGATGACACTTTGAAAAAAAAGGTGAAAAGTGACCTTTAACAATATTGATACTAGAAACACTGTGCAAGGCCCTCATTAGATATAAAACTTTACAAAATTCAGTAAAAAGAAGGGTGAATTCACCTTTGTCTGTGTTCAAGTGGAGATACATTGTATGAATAGAGATACAAATTGAGATAAAACAAGTATGGTATGTTTCAGACTAGTAAAAAACAGACCGAATTAATATGAATACTGGCCCATCAGAGACACATGTGATCAAAACCCATATTTAAGCCAAAGCATGCAGCTGGAATGAGATCTAATGGGTTTAAGCTGATTATGAACATATTTTGGCTGAGAACTTGGAGGCTTTGAACCATCATAGCAATAAAGTCTAGAAAGCTTTGAAACAGGGGTAATTGCAGGGAGAAAATGGGAAGCTGATGTAGTTCATCAGGGGAACTGCATGGTGGTACCTCTGCATGGTGCAGGAGGTAGATGGCCTCCACCACCCGGGATGTCTCCTTAGGTCTTGTGTTCCCTCATCACACACATGCAGATCCGGTAGGCTAATTGCAGAGAAAGGAAAATTGGCAGTTATTACTGGAGATATGATGAGAAGGGAAAGAGCCGTGGAGGAGGTCATTCCCATCTGTGTATTAATTTAATTATACTGAAGAATTTAAGAGTGATTTTGTACAGCAGGGCATTAGATTAAGTGAATAATAATCTGCTAACTCCAAAGCTAGAGAGCAGAAGGGAGGAGGAGGATTTTTGATAAGGAGCAAGTCTCACATTGAAAAAAAAATAAATTTTAAAGTGCCACCTTTTTGTTGAACAAAGTCCTGTCTTTCCATTCTCAAAATTAGAGACGACATATACGTTTTGATGTGATTGACCCATTTATTATGGTGATCACACTTTCCACAAAAAACCTCTCTAATAGTGCCAGGGCGATGATGCCCAGGCCCTGGGCTGTGGCACTTAGCTCATCCCGTGGGATACCCTGCTCCTGCCTGAAGTGATGGAGTCGAGGGGGTGCACTGGGACATCCCACAGCAGCGCCAAGCAGAGCTGCCAGGCCAGTGCCTCACCTCAGAGGTTTTAGGTAGGGAAGGGCTAGATGATCCCTGTGGCAGAGGGACAGGTGAGCAGAAAATGCCTCTCCAGCCTTGCAGGTGCCTGTGGATTGCTTGGTGTTGGAGGGAAAAGGGAGAGAGAAGAGGTGGTACTGAGATGAAAAGCTCACAGCTAGACTACAGAGAGTGCCAGGTTTCAGGGTGACTGGTTTTATACATCCCAAAGCACAGACACGCTGGTGAAAACCGGATATGGGTCTTGGTTTAGTTTTTGACCATGCAACACCGAAGTTTTTGTGTATGCTTGGATCTGACATTGGGAAAAAATGACTGCAGAAGGTGTTGGCATTTTTCAAAGTTGTGGGTGAACAAATGCAAATACCTTTCTGTCTGAAAAGAAAAGAGAGGCATTATGTGTATTATAGGCTGAATGGCTTGCATAGCATGGAACCTCTGGCTACAACTTTAGGAGATTTTCAGTCAGATTTCAAAAGATACTTGCAGGATGTTTAATATTAGCAGAATACCTATGAGAAACATATGCTTTCTCTGCAGTCTGTTTCATCTTGATTTCTAATTCAAGAGGGCCTGATCCCAAAATTCCATATTTGGCCAAAACTCTGATGTCCTTATTATAAGCTTTGTCTGAATAAGGTTGAGTTGGTTCAAGGGCTACATGTTTAGCTTTAGTAAAAATAAAAGAATGGGGATCTAATCTGTAAAGTAGAATGTTTGTGTCCAGGAGACTGAAAATCTAGTATGAAAAAAAGATTTTTCTCCCAATAGTTTCTCTCGCAATGTCTGACTTGGAAGGGTAGTAAGTAATTGCATTTGGACTTCTATATAATTTTGCTGTGCTCAGTTAGTACTCCTGTATAACCTAACAGAAACTTCACTCTACACAGTACACTCCAAAGTCTTGTACAGAGTACTATTGATGAATGCTCTTTCATATTCTTGTGTGCTGTCAGTGTTCAGCAGTTTACAAACATTCTGCAGCAATTCACATTAGACAACATCCTAGAAAGTGATAGGTACAGTATCTACAAAGAAGGAAAATTTATTTGGAAGACTGTTTCTCTAAGCTGTTTTTGACAGTCATTTTTCTGTGGTCATTTCTCACCACAATTGAGAAAACTGGTGAAGCCTGGTTTCTCACCAGATTCAGATCCTTGTTTTCCATGCCACGTGGTGCTGCTGAATCTTTGCACTGATGCCCATTCTGGTCTTCTTGTCACAGCTCTCTTTAGCTCAGTTCCAGTAGCATTACGTTCAGACCAGTTGACTTTCTTCTACTTTTATTAATCATCTTGATGAGAAACACTGTTGGTGAAGGAAGACCTAAAAAGATTGCATGCAACATTAAAATAGGTTTTAATTGGCAGTCTTTTCTGGATCATTTAATATATATTACTCTTTTAAATAAATGGTGTGAAATCTTCCCATTCTGACCTTCTTCACAAATTCTGAACTGTACAGACAACAATTTCAACCTCATTTGGACTGCTGCAGCATTTTGTTGTGGGAAATGTGACTTTGTGGGRGTAAGAGAGAATAGTGGGAGGAAGAAATTAAGTTGGGTAATAAACAAAAAAGTTGTGAGAAATGTGAGACTGAGTAGCTGAAAGGCTGGAGAAGAGGAATAGGATAGCAAATTGAGGACCAGGTAAAGAGAAAAGGGTGCAGGGGAGAAAATCCATAGGCAGAGCGAGAGATAAGAGACTGTACTGGTGACAAAAGGTAGTGAAAGCCCATCAGTTGTACGTACAGGTGTATTTGACTTAATTTTTTGCTGTGCCCTTGATCATTTATCATTACAATTGCTTTGTAGAAAGAAACGGGAAAATACTGGGACCTCTTATCATTTACCTACATGAATTCTGCCAAACTCCAATTATTGGCCTCTATAGGGAAGGGAGTACAAAAATGTCGCCTGGTGCCTTAATACTTAAAAGGATTTTTTTTTCCCCTTGAGTTGATCCAGAGAGGAATAATCGTTGTGAGATCGAAGCTTTGCCTGAAATGTAAGATTGTGCTGGAACCACTTTGCTCAGAATTCTTTCAGGCATCTGTGAACAGTCTGCATGATACATCCTAATCATTTTGTCTTTCTTTTAAAAATATTACTTTTTTTTCCCAAAACATTAGTTATTTAACCTGTTCTTGCGGGGTAGGCTTATGATTACTATAAGCTCTGACTTAGAGTTCTCATCAGCCACTACTTAAGAGGATGCCTACAGCTTGAGTATTGTCATTGCATTAGAAAAGGCACTTCGGAATTTCAAGGTGACACCCTACTTTTGGTGTCAGCTGCTTTTCTCTGTGCATAAGAGGGACGAGGACTGAGAGTCTGCCCAAAGAGTATAAGAGAAGATGCCAGCAGCAAATTGTGAGGATACTTGAGTCTACAGTGATGAAAGCTGGATAATCATTGAGTTCCTGTTAGAGAGAAGTATAGGATGCTGTTTTCTCAAACACCTGCTTTTGCCCACCATAACTTACTCTGTCTGAAGAGCAATGAGCAGGCCTCACCAGTGGTTCAAGTTTTATTGACACTACCAATATTGACCTTGTTCTTGGCCATAGAAACAGGTTTTCACTTCACCCTCTGTATATTATTGCATCAGTAGTGAAAGGTTAGACCTTTTTTTTCAGGAAAGTTTTCCTTTTATGTAGGTTCACACAGTGCTCAAGTGTTGTCCTTATAAAAATCTGAGTATGGTGGAGAGTTGTGGGAACAGAGCATGATGAGGGGTTCTAAGTTTTGGAGACACTCATAAAAAACTCTAAGAAACCACTTGACATTAGCTGAGTTTTAGCCTACTTGAAAATACTAGATCATGTGGCAGTCTCAAACGTGAATAGTAAAATCTGCTCTGCTTTTTGGGCGAAGCCTTTTGTACTGCACTTCCTTGAAAGACGGCACAAAAATGTAACCGTAGTGTCTACTCTTGGTTGAGCTGGACCACATAAAGCACTCCTGATGCAGCACAAAGACTCTTAGGATTGAGGCCAAGATAATTACATGGTGTAATTTTGCCTTTCAGGAGCTGCTCTCAGCTCTAACAAAAATGTCAATAAAGTTTGTTTTCTTTCAAAAAAGATTTTATCTTATAGCAGCAGACATACAGAGTTCAGCTTCGGTAGCTGTGACACAGTGGGCCCTGCAGACCTCCGCAGCCTTTGATTCTCCTAAAATCACTATGTGCCAGATGCTTTTGAAAGAAGCAAAGTGACTGTGTCACTCAGTAGTCTGAAGCTGGTGCCAAGAGTAGTTGTAAGACTATCAGCCAGTGAAATAGCCCTCACGCAAGTTCTGTTCTTCTCATTCAACTGCTGGCTGCTATTTAAGATGATCTTTTCTGCTGAATTCCTCATGGAACTCTAAAGCAATATTGAAATATCAAATGTTTTTTCTGCACTGGTGAATGACTATGGAGCATGGTATGGAATTTTTCCACATCGCTGTATGTTCAACTTTTTATTCAATTTCTTTGAAAAAGCAATACTTCTGAACTTCACGTGAAGATTTTCAGGTAAATGTTTCCCATCTTATTATAACTATTCTGACCCAATCTTTATGATTCTTGACTATGCCTTTGGGAATTCTCTATAGCAAAAAATCTCAAAGTGAAGGCCAATTGAACTACATTAGATATTTTATTTTCAGAAATGAGATTGGAATCATAAACACCTTAATAGCAGAGGTATAAACCTCTGCACTGTAGCCTTTCTAAGAGACATAGATTCTAACTTCATCCTTTCCAAAACAATCTGAGTCATGACTTGCCAGTATTTCCATTTCCCTCTAAATATGTATTTCTCTACCTATAAATACGTGTCTATTTATACACACACATGCACACTTCTACTCTCTGATATGGGAAGCCTTGTATTAAAAGGTGACCTTAATTTGCCCTCCTCCAATTACATTACATTTTCTAATACATAATAATGTATCATACTGCTATAGGGCTGTATTTTTAGCTGATGTAAACTGTAATGGCCATATTGAACTGCCTTGTCTATGTACACAAGCTGAGGATGCTAACCATTGTAGTTAGCTGGGTACCCCATAGATAGGTATGATGTATGATGAGAAGGTGTGCCAGAGATCTAATGGTGCCATGTGTGTTAAACTAGTCACTGGCCTTAAAAAAAAAAAAAAAAAAGATTGGGGAAATAATACAGATAAAATGCGTGCTTGCTGGAAATAAAGAAATTAATGTGACAAATTGTATCCAGGGCACTACTAGGGCATATTATAAATTGTACTCCAAGGTTTTGAAATAGGGAAAATTTATAAAGTGGATGATAATTGCTAAACAACTGCAAACTTTTCTAATGCATCTTCCAATAAATCTGCATAACAATGCAGTAGGGAAATAGATTATTCTGGATGAATTTAATGAATTTCACAAATGGATGTATTCAGACATGCTATAATACAAAGATATCCCAGGCTGTCTGAACAGGGTGCAAGAGGGAATGTCATATTTTTTCAATTAAAATAATATGCTTTACTGTTGTTCTGTTATTTAGCTCAGTACCATCTAATAAGCATACACAGTACTCCCAGAACACCTCGTTCTTGTTGTACTCTGTTTTTTCTCTTCTACTTCAGTTTATTTAAGCAAAATTTTTTCAGCTTGATTTTGTGCCTGTCTACCTAAAACGCAACGAAATAGCCAACAACGCACTGTGAAAGAATGTACGTTCTTGCAGATATATGTGCCTAGGGATTTTTAAACATCGTCTTCACATTGGCTGTTTTTAAACTTTTTACTAGAATAGCCCAGGTTCCTGAAGCATGAATGAAAATGAAGGGAGTATGCAGTCATGGCATTTGGTCAGAATGTTTTGTTGCTCGATTGAAGATGATTTGATGCTGTTCAGGACCATTGAATTACTTCAGATTCTATGACATTTAGTTTTCCATGGGCTCCAATCCTACAACACTGACATACCCTGACTTCTCTTTGCAAATATGCAGAGCTTTGGAAGGTTCATAACCCTAGCTGTGAAGATCAGGGCTGAAAATACTAGGGTGATGGGAATCCAAAATGAAATTGGGTCCCAACAAATATATGCACACATATCCCTTGCCTGTGGCAGTCCAGCTTACACTAAATAACTACAGATCTTTTCTGCCTAGCGTCCCTGCAATCCCTTGCTGTGTTTCTTTCTCTGAAGTGTAGTAATTCTGTGAAAGAGTAAAGAAAAGAGAGAACACAGCAGACAGTTAAAGCATTTCTCTGAAATGTAGAGAGGATGAGGTACAAAACCAAGGAAAGCAGAAGGATTTTACCGCATGAAGGTACAGGTGGCAATACAAAACATAAATCATCATGTACATGTTTAAAGTGTTTTCTTATTTATATTAGTTAGTTTTTACATAATCTTCAGTGAAGCAGAAGACAGCATAGAACTTGTTGGTAACCTGGCAGGTTTTTGCAAGCTTTGAAGCAAGCAAACACAGGTTCTGTAAAACTAAAGTTTAGAAGTGGATGCTAGAGTTGGGGCTAATGAGCAGTAGTTAGATAAGAAAAAGTTGGGGGAGGCCCCATTTAAACAGAGGAGGTTATTCTTAGAGGTACACCAGATGATCTGAAAGAGTGTAACAAAGCAAATCGGCCAAGATTCAAGGCACTCAGAGAAAATTAAATTATAATTGCAATTACAGAGTTGATAAGAGACAGAACCTGCTTACCTTGTCACCCCACTAGAAGCACTGTTTGATGAGCAGTCCAGAATTTTGTTACTTTGAGGTGTAACCCAATACCTAGAGTTATGCACGTGCATTCCTTCAGAAGCAGCCTGAGCTTCTTAGTAGTAGGGCCTTCTAAACCTGATTTCAATACAATGAAAACAAGACGTGACCAGCAGTGTAACACTGACCCTCTAGTAACTTTCACGGCTGGTAAAAAGTAAAGTTGTGAAAACCAAGTTGGAAAAAAACATCTGTAACTGTTGTGGGGACTTTCCGTAACTAAGAAGTTGTCACATTTTTCATGTCATCAGCATTCATGGGGTGTCTCTACTCTAAAGCTGTTTACAAGTAAAGGCACATGAAGTTTCTTATTTAAAGTTCTGTACAGACTTCAAAGACCATTTGCTGATTGGATATTGCTTAGCTTTGGCCAACTGTGCTAATAATTCTTTTGAAGTAATTGCTTTTGCTCAGAAGAGCTCCTTTTTGGATAAGGCTCACACAGTTTTACAAGGTTTAGATTTTGGACCCGGCATTAAGTCACTGTTAGCCTGAAACTGTTCCCCTTGCCCCCCTTCTTGTGCATGCTGGACTAGGAAGGGAATTAAGAGTAGGAACCATTTCAGACTTTCAGACCATCTGAAACTGCTCACTTGGAACCCCTTCATGAATACTGTATTCCATTGCAGGATGCGCTGCCTGCAGTGTCTGGGATAGAGGCACGAGAGTTATTACTCATTGCTAAAGAGTTTCACTATGATTTGTAGCATGAAATCATTATGGATGTGCTTAAAAAGGAGAGAGGGAAGATTTTTGTCTTATAGGCAAAAAACTCTAAACAAAATAACCTCCATTTATTATCTTCTTAAAATTGTTGTCATAATGCAATTATGCAAATGAGGAGCTGCAATCACACTGAGTTTTTGTTCCATTTTTGACGCATATACTTACTGGATTGGAGCAGTATTTAAAAAAAATAAAAAAAACCCACCACACACAAAGCCATATAGCTGAATTCGGGGAATGTGAAAGAGCATGAGAAATTCTCATTGGAACCATTCCCATTACATTGCATAAATAAAAGATAGAGAAGTTTTGGGGTGTGTTTCCCCTCCTCCATTTTTCAGAGAATGCTGAGTGTGGGGGATGAAGCATTGCTGAGGCAGTCAGTAGCACCTCTTCTTTCCTGATTTCTGCCTTGTTTCCCCTTTCAGACCCACCAGTTTCTCTCTCTTCCCTCATTCTTCCACAAAAGATTTCCAGCAGAGAGCAGCTGGTGCCTCGTTTTGGCTGCTTTCCCCAGACTCTGGGGGCTTTCACTAGAAATCAATGGCTGCTTATTTTCCCCAGTACTGTGTTTTTTATGTGTGGACTGACATGGCCTCATCCATACTGACCCATTCTGCTGAGCTATTTCCATTCAGACGTGCCTCTTTACAAATAGCGGAAATTAGTAGAGGGCCAGTGTCAAACTGCTTGTCACATCTTGTTTTCAATCTGTTGAAATCAGGTTTATAGTATCCTATTCAGAAGCCTAGACTGCTTTTGAATGCACACAATGCATTTCAGGCGTTCCATCAGGCGATAAATGCAGAACTTCACATTGCTATTAAAAAATAATCAAAATGATTAGTCTTTTGAATTTTCTGAAGTAACTTATTTGCTTGGAATTTGTTGTCTTAATTGCACTACGTCACTTGCTCATAGGTATTCATCTCCATAAGATGTAAAATCATTCCTAGTTGATCTGTCACTGTAGCAGTTGTACCATGTGAATAAGTTCTCCCATTGATTTAGTAGTAATGAATGAATAAGTGAATGAATGAATAATCAGAGGATTGCTAGAATGGACGCAGTAAGCCTGAGCTACGGTTATTCTCTTCAGCTTCTAGGAACTTCTGTCAAATATAGTTTTGTTTTATATCTCCACCTAATGAGCAATCATCCTAGAATTTCAATGAGGCAGAATATGGCTGGAGTTACAGTAGGTATTATGTGTTACTTCAAAAGGAGGAAAGAACTTTTCTAAAGTGCTTATAACATTAAAACTTCGTGGAAAGATATGCTTTTAATGACATTTCTCAGAACTATTATTCTGCAGTTTAACAATATATTATTGGTATGTTTCTAAGTTATCTAAGCATGAAAGAAAACGTTATCACATGTTAAGAAACTTTTAAAACAGACAATAATTTTAACTTAAAACTCATTTGAAAGTCTTCACACTTGCCAAGGACTTTATCCTTGATGAGTGCAAATGCTTAGGGCGTTTGATGGCATTTGGTTGCCAATAATAAAGCTATTGAAATAACATATGCAAATATGCAGTATGTGATTTTCCACTAATTTTTAACAATATGCAGAGGTGTAGAGCTCCAGATACAAGCACTACTCACTACATGCTCTAAAGCAGCTGCTGTCATGTACTTGTGAGAACTTTCAAAGCGTTACCCTAAGAATACTTATTTGAATCTCAGTATGTGTTTATTCAAATGAACAGTCAACCACAACTTTCCCTTTTCTTTGAAAAGAGAAAAAAATTAAATGGAGGTGGCAGAACTCCACAGAAGTTCACTGCAGTAGTGGAAGGAAAGTTAGGGAAAAAAAACAATATTCTCTAGCACACAGCACCCAAAACAGCTGAAAATTCTTCTGCTAATTCCAATATTCATTAACCGTCAAGCTGTTAGGCCTGACTGCAAGGAGTCAGTGCCAATAAGGGGCTTCTTCTGCTAAGTGGGCTCTGGCAGTTAACACCAGGAACTGTGTGAGGCGTGGAAGCAGATCTTGGAGTTCTTTGGCTACGGAGACATTAGCGAGGACAGAGATTTCCTGTAAACTGAATTCTTACTCCCTGTACTTGAGCCTGTTATCTTTGGTTTGGGTGTGTAGACACTGCAGGAGTTGCACAATTCAGCAATATCTTTTCTCCTCCTTTCCCAAAAGTAACTGCTTTTGTAGGTCTGAAAGTTATACAGAAAAGGTTGGTGGGAAAAGATACATTCTCCAGTCTTACTGACTGCAGGATAATCATTACGTATGACTTGGACTATCTGGTGCGTTAACTATAAGCTAGAAAATGAAAAGAAACACCACACAGCTTAGAGGAGRTGGAATATAATTGTTTAAGTATCTTCTGAGGTCAGTAGTTATCTTATCTCTTAAGTCTCATGTAACAGTGCTATGGCCAAACTCCATTAATCAGTGGTCTGACTTATGCTTAGCAAAGTTTTTCTCATGCTTCTCATGTATGACATTTTAAATTGTGGCCTGAATCCACCAAGATCAGTCCGTTATTTCAAGTTAACTAGACGGAAAACCAAGTAGTAACATATCACGTCTTTCAAATGCAAGGATATTTGAGTCCAGAGCCTAGTATGACCTCTTCATTTAAAGTAGTTTTCTGAAAATAATTTTCATGGAGGCTCAAAAAGCTTATTTCATCCTTTGCATCTTAAAAAGTGTATTTACTTTCTAAGCTCTCTTTGTCTATAATGTCAAGAAAGATACATCAAATTCACTGCAAGTCTGCAGAAAGGTATTGGGCAAGCTTTCAGTTTACTATTTCTTACCTGGCCTGTGGAACAGAATGTGGAATCCTGAGCTCTCATTCTCATAGATTGGCATTAGAGGCTGGAAGTTTACACATCAAAAATGGCTTTTAAAACTCTGTTTAAAAAGAAAATGCTTCCCTTTTTGAGATTTTACATTCCTTTATTTCTTTGTAAAGCCATAATTTCACTTTTGCCAGTTGTTGCCAAAGCTTGAAAATGTGTGGATTTTTGTTCTAAAAAAACACTGAGCAAAATATGGCTTTGTTCAGTAGTTTTTAACAAATCTCTTCTAACTATTATTTATTTATCACGAAAGTGGAAAAATAGACCAGTTATGATATAATCATAGAATGGTTTGGGTTGGAAGGGGCATTAAAGATCATCTAGTTCCAACCCTGCTGCCATGGGCAGGGACACCTTCCACTAGATCAGGTTTACCCAATGTTTTATTTCCCTCCTAGGTCATCTTCAGGATAAGGCAGAAAGTATTGTGACTAAGAGGAGAGAAGAACAGAGGGATAAAAAAAAGAACATTCAGATAGGGTAGAAACAGGACCTGAAACAAAAGACTGAGATGCTGACTACATCACATCACCTCTTCATTTTGGCAGAAAGTTTACAGAGAAACATCCTGGAAGAAATAGGCATAGCTTTCTAATACTGCTGGAGATTACTTTCTTCTTTTTTCTCGACTAAGAAGGTTAAATCTGATCACAAACTTATGGAAGAAACTATGGAAAGAGTTAATCTTCTGAAGATGTTTGTCATTTTTAAAAGAGAAAATAAAATATAAGCTTGGCTGAGTCAAAATTAATGTTTTCAAAATTTTCAGTAGTTCATATGATTAGAATGGTTTTGGAGCTCTAGTGAGTATTTTTCAACACTGAATTATTTTGCTGACTATTTAAAAGTACCTTTTTTTTTCCTGTGCTCTTTATAAATCAGAAAATACAATTTTGAAATGAATGCATGAAATCTCATTTTAAAATACAGGAAATGCAAGAATCTTCCATCATTATGGCTATTCCAAACAGCCAATTTATTCTAATTTCAATTTCAAATTCTTCCAGTGTTGCCAAAACCGGATTTTCACTGCCAAAAGTTTGGCAGTATTGCTCAGATTTAAAAAACGCATTCTCTCATTAGGCATATTTACACCCTTCTTAGATTAAAAGTCCAACCCAAACTTGCTCAGTCTTAAGAGAAGCCAGCTAAATGCACTGCCAGTGTGCAGAGTGTCATATGCAGTGAAAGGAACGGCATGTCTTTCCTTACAGCCAACACAGTCAATTCTGTAATATCTTACACGTGGTGAAGGACAAAAGCCATCCTTAATGACTGGGGGCCATGGAGTGAAATATTGAGTATTCCTTTTTATGAGCTCTAGGATTCCCAGCTGGTGTGTACATAACGAATAAAATGACTGAAACAATATTTCTCATATGCTTATGAGCACAGATTTCAGGCGTAAAGTATTTTAATAACCAATAGGTATTAAGGATACCTGTTAGGCATATAGAGCAGAGAATGGTTTGGATGACTGCATAGGAGCAGAGGAAGAACCAGTGTAGGGACCAAATCCATGAGTATGGACTGTAAAGGAAATGTGAGCAGGTCGGTGTGTTGGAATTTGGAGCAATAACTTGTTCCTGGAAAATACTGCTGTCTAGTGTTTTTATACAGCATACCTGGTTTGCCTTTTTTAGCACAAAGTGAGTAATAAAAGTATTTTACTATATTCAGAAACAATTCAACAATTCCAGAGAGGACTAGTACACATACTTGTAGCCCAACCAATACATCAAGAAGGCACTTCAAACACAACAGCAAATTGAGTGATGAGAAGTGTACCCAACCAGAATAATTGGCCCTGAAGATCACAATTTATAAGAGGATGGTGAATGCCCTTGGGTAAAAGCAGCGTAGGGCTCTTTCTCTCTGCAGAGAACCACCAGAGGCAATACAGATTCCCAGAACACTGAAAAAAAAAATATTGCATGTTATTTTCTATCATTTTCAATAACTAGGTTATGTGAAAGATACAGAAAGTATAGTGTAATATTTATGATCTCTTACTAATGAAGGATGTTAAATTACTGATGTGCATAGAAGCACTAATTTATCCTCTTTCTAATAACCTCTTAAATCTGATCTTGGAGTAAGTTATGTAGCAGGAGGAATATGCCTCAAGCAAAGTATTACAGCTATAGGCTGCATTTTAAGGCAAGAAACTTCTTATATCCATGTGTATGTTAATAACAGCAACTACCTCTTCTACAGCACTTTGCTTTCCAGAAGCACAGGACTTTCAGAACATCTGGACAAGAATTTTGTGGAGTGTATGTATATACTTCATTCTTATGTACATGTGCGGTAGACATGTACATGCTTGCTTTGCGATTAGAAGCTCTTTCTTYGCGTCTTAAGTCTGTATTAACACTATAATGGGATAGCATATGTGCTGCAGATCTACATGCTAGAAGTCTGGTTATGTTACAGGGAATGTATGCATAACAAGTCTCATGATCTCATCTTAGTATGCTTTCTTTTATAATAATAAAAACACTTTTCCAGGAACAGAAACCATGTTTTCTACCCCATGGTCTGCGGTTTTAGCAGGGACTTTCCTACAATTTCTGTAGTCTTATAGTGCAAGTGTAGAAGTGCAATGTTAGAAATAAGACTTTAAAAGGCAGTAATAAGACATGTGAGCCTGTCTTTGACGCTTCCCAAATGTCTGCATACCATACTGGGTTTTTTGATCATCCATATTCTGTCCCTATCCTGAGAAAGCATCACTATTAGAGAGAATACTTAAGTGATCAAGAGTCACTTAAATATTGTCTGAATGGGCATGAAAAGAAGTGTGTTTAACATTAGGGCCAATAGACATACAGTTCACCAAAATTTTATTATATGATATAAAGATTTAATTTATCCCACTGTCTTACTGTAAGAAATCTGCTGATTTGTCCTTATTCTCAGTTTCTGTAGATGTCCTAAAGGCTAAAGATATGTTTCCTGCTTCAATTAAATGCTCTATAGTCTTTAAAAATCATCTGCTTGTATTCAGACTGCTTTGTTTGTTTTAGTACAGATACACCTGATCCATTCTGATGGTTGTTAACATGACAAGAGCCAAATACTCAATGAGCACTTGTGGGAAATTTTGGGAAAGTTTGCAGGTCTCAGCAAGGGTCTGATTCTTATTTAGTATTTCCTCATAGAATATAAATAATCTGCCTCTTTCCTATCATGCCACATATATAAAGGATTGAAGAAGCAGCAGCACAGGGGGATTCTAAAACATCAGGTATCCTGCTTTTTTAATATTTGTGAAGAGGGATCATATTTCAAGGGAGATTGGACTTCCTGAAAAAAAATCTGCGTGTATATACATCATTAAGAGTGGCCTTGAAATGTCTAAACTTGGCTAATTCAATATTTTTTTCATTCAGAAGGAAAGCTTCCAATGATGTGGCATTCAAAACTTTTAACAGTAAATGGAATTTCTACAGGACTCTTAGAAGATGTTGACTAAAAAAGTATGAAGTTAGTGCCCAGCTATTTAGAGACTGACTCTAAATACGCCCCTACAGTGAATGGCAGTATGGTTACTAAGATTAATGGGAGTCCTTAAATGAGAACAGAAGTCCATCTGACTAACAAAAGTGATAAATAAGCAGAGTTCAGGTAGTTTCCATTGGTGCTTCTGTAAGTGGTGCATGTGAGAGGACATCTTTAAGACTCCTGCAATAGCTACACTGTTGGGCTTGTATTAATGTTGAGCTAAGAAATCTTTCACCAGTAAAGATCGTCTGTGCTGTAACTCTTTCTGATAATTCAGACTTCTATAATTTCTTCTGGGATAAAAGACAAAATACAGGATCCTAGAGTAATGTATGGTATAATACGTAATATATAAATACTTAATTATTAATATTGAGATAAAGAATTAAAATGTCCTTCCTGGCCAGTGATGATTTCCAGTTTCAAGACAAAGCCTACAGTACCACAAGCTTGGGCATGTAGCTGTTGTCCTACAGGAATGATCTGAAAGGAAAGTCCATTAATTGTATATGAAACAGTCTGGTTTTAGTACTGAAATACACTCCTTTGACTGTCCCATGATGAAGACTGGCTTTTGATTCAGTGCCACGTAAAACATGAAGCTATACCATTGATGAGCAATCCTTTATGGGCTCTCAGCCTGTCAAGAACGAGATTTTAACACTACACAGTGTTCTGTATTGCACCTGGGTGCATACAAGCACACGTACATCCCACACTGTCCTTGTATTCCACAGATATACACTGGTAAAATATTAATTCCCTCACTTCTGTTTGTGGGTTGTTCTGGGATTTTTTATTTTGGGTTTTTTCCCCATTCCGGTCTGGTAGTACCATGACATTGTGTGCTGTTACCTGCTTGTCCTATCCTTCCTGACTCATTTTTTCAGTAGCTATGCATGCTTCTAGCACAACCACAGTCCATTTAATTGGTCCTATGAATACTCTGTAATTGACCCTTCAGATGTTAAATAAATAATGAGTAACTCATATACATCAAAGAATTTCAGATCACCAATATAGAAGAATTGTCAGTCCAAATTGTCAGGGAAGGAAAACCTCTGCAAAAGTCTTTGTCTGCTTATGAAATGTTATCACACAAGTCAAGCTTAATGTGTCATAGTAATCCACAGAGTCTTGGGGTGGGATTAGTGCTTGTTTGCACTAATGGCAGCACTATGCAAGCTGAATATACCCTGTTATTTCAGATACAACCCTTATTTCACATACATATATATTTCATACGCAGCAGTATGCTGTGTTTGGTACCCTGCTGCCGAGTGCTCTGTTAAGCTGCAAAAACAATTTCAGTGAGTTATATTGTTTGGACAACAGAATTTATTGACCCATCTTTTCAGGCACTGGTTACACTTTGAAAAAAGCTGTATGGTGCAGTTACTTTGCCATCTGTGGCAGCAATAAGAAAATGTGAGGGTGATGGTCATGATTCTTACTGACATCTTATATCCTGGTATCTAATAACAGCTGACAAAGAGGCACCTGCATATGTTCCTTGAATTCTTTAAAGGTTACAGACTCAAAGCTAACAAAAACAAAAGACCACCATGCAAAGTGATTTTGATGTGCAAATTTTGTTTACGTGAACTAAGTATTGAAGAAACCATAATAAGACCTACATCTAAAATGTTATCAGTAGCAACACCACCAGGGTTTCTATTCCTGATGGGCCCAGTCATATCAAAGCTCTGGCAAAGATGAGAAATGAAATAGCACCATGTATTTTTCTTTAGTTGAATTCCTTTGGGTTCTATTCCTACAGTATTTATCAAAACAGCACTTTTCAGCAGCTCCTCTGAGGATAACAGCATTCCATTTCAGTTCACAAAGTTAGTGTGATATTGTTGGACCAGACCTGGGGCAGGGGAGGGGAGATAGGGGGAAAACAACCAAGCAAAATCCGTCAGCCCACCAAAAGCGAGGAACCATATCTTTCACATTTTGCAGTCCTTGAGTATTTTCTCTGAAATACTGACTTTTACTTAATAACTTTCATGGAGTGGACAATGGCAGAAAGTTAGCACTTGTGTATCATATTAAAACAAGTTATCACAGATACAGCTACTTCTTTGAACAGTAATTTGAACACTGGGTTAAAAATCCAGGTGCCATCTATTCTGTCTCTCCTTTATTAACCTAACTGTGCTACTCCACTTTTTTCTTTCAAGGGTTCTCACTATTTTTGTGAAATAGCAATTCTTGCATATGGACTTAACACTATGTTTATTTTCCAGCATGCCTGTTAGAAAGCAAATTCTGGATTGCAGTGTCATATGCATGAGAATATCAGTTCTGCCTTGGGATTTTATCTAAGAAGCTTCCCTCTAATTTACAAGTACACAGGAATTTTTGCAATAGCAACCTGCAAGGGGGAAAGAAAGGTATCCATTGTACTAATCCCTGGCTTCAGTACTTTGAACTATAAAGTAGAAATGGGAAGGTGTGGGGGTTTTTTTCCTTTTTTTCCCTAAGCGGTTTACCTTTCCAATATTAAAAAATTTCATGTTAGCTACAAATATAGGGAAATAAAGTTTTTAAAATATTTTAATGAGACCCTCTATGGATGGGATCATCTCCCTTAACTTTAGACTCCATATTTGAACTATTTGTTTAGATTCCCTTGACAGCAAATGGAGAGAAATAAACCTTTCTACAGTATGATTCATCTTATCTATTTCACACATCTACTTTAGGATGAGATAAATTACGTTCTAGAGACACCGATTTTTCTCCATTGACTGCAAATAGTATCTAGATTATTAACCTAGAGATAGGTGTCTGTAACATCTAAACTTCTATTGCAGGAAAAAATCATACATCTGAAGTTAGAGGAGATGAATCCCGCCCCATATTTCACTTCTAGAAATATTCTTGCCAGCTCAGTTTAAGAAAAATACAACTGTTAGGTGCAATGCATCTCTTTTAAGACAAACATAGCACCACTGATGCCTTTTTATTCTCCCTTTATCCATGTAGCTGTCAACCACAGGTAGCAAGTTTGCGCTTATGGGTAATGTTTTTAATTCAGATATATCACTGAATCTGTGCCAAGACTGAAAAGTAATTTAGGGTCATATCAGACCTTTTAACATGGAACATTGTTAGGCTGAGGTTTACATCCCAAATGTCAACACACATAACAATGAGAATGTAATCCTCTCTTGTGACTTCTGCCTTTTTAGTATATCCAAGCTGATATAACACCTAAAGTGGAGAAAATGCCACTGAGGAGATGAGATAAATTAAAATCTCTTTTAGGAACAAACTACATCATGGAGCAAAAGGGTTAGGATCAGATGCATGGATTTAAATCCTAGCATGAGAATTCTAGACAATCCAGGCCTGGAGATTTGCCCTTGATCATGCCGCTTACTGGCAGGAACAGATTGGAATTGTATCAGACACTGTATGTGCCAAGTTGATTGTGAGGAATGGAGAAGGAAGCACAGAAAGACACATCCTATTACAGCCTTAGCATTGTATGTACTGTTCTGGAATGGTCAAATATCTCTTCATAGAGAGAACGCTGCATGTTTGGAAAAAGTGACATCTCAACAGGCTACATCTGGGAAACAACTTAAGGTCATAACAATAAAATACCAAATTGAGACAGAGCACAGCCAATTAGTCACTGGGAAAAAATTGCTCTATGAGCAATGATTTAAGCTAGTAATTCTTGAAAATTTAAAATGCTTGCCTTGATATACAATGGGATATTGCTAACTGCAGTCTTTTCATATTCTGTAGATTATTTCAGTAAAATGAGAGACAATAACTTTGTGTTCTGCAAGCTGAAAATGAAAACCAGATACACACGTTCAAGCCATTTGCTGAATGCTGTTTTTCAGGAGAGAGGTTGAGTATATGGATGCTAGGGGTGAATATGCCACTGAAGTAAGTACATCAATGTAGTTTCCAGTTTACAATGCAGCTGACAGTAGCCACCATTACATTTTTCCTAGGCACGAAAAGGTGCATTTTGATCAAAGGGCACTTCACTTAGACTAAGCAAAATGGTAAATTTGTAGCCAAGATCCTTTCGCAGGCGCTAGGATGAACTAGAAGAGGCTGAGTGAGGAAGGGTTGCCTTGCCACCTGAGTGCCTTGAAAGATGGCTTCTCAGATGGCAAGTGGTGAGAGCCTGCAGGGAGTATGGGTGAGCATGCAAACAACCCTTCAGAAAAGTCAATGTACTTCCACTTCTGTGCTTTCTGAGATAGCCATGTAACACCACTGCAGTGGGGAGACAGGAGCATGGCTCCACTCAGTGCTCCTTACTACTTAAAGTGTTTTTCTTCCCTGGAGTTTTTAATCTCTCCTTTGCGATTGCTAGTTTACAATGGTGTTAGCTACTGTAACTTAAGTCTATTCTGGCAACTCTCCAGAGAACAAATGCAGAAATGCATAAAAGAAGAGGTGTTTCATGGGCCAGTGGAACTTTGCTTCCACTGAAGAAGTGCAGTGGCTGGGAGTCCTTTCTGGGTTGGAAACTTGCCACAGAAACTTTGTTCTGTGACATTCAGCATCTTAAATTAAATGCCAAATGATGGTTACCTGTGCTGCAGAGCACTGGTAACTGAGGCACATGGGAAACAAATCAGTGAACAGTTGAAGGACAGACTCTTCTTCTTCTTATATGGCTATCTGTACTACAATTATTTGTTACGACTAATTCAGTATAGTTAGCATAATACTTAGATACTATTCTTAAAAATGTTAGTGAACAGAATTTCTGTGCCTTGCTTTTTAATAAAAGAAACATTCTGTGAACTTGTTTCTTAGACATATTTTCATAGTGTTAAACTGTGTTACTAAAATGGTTAATTAGAAGCCTCATGCTTCTAGTCGTTGCCTATATGTATGTGCAGTAATTGTACAGAGAAATGCAACCAAGCATTATGTATTCATAATACTGAGCTCAAGTGAAATGCAACTTCTTTGTTAAGCCTCAGTTATCAGTCATCCAAGTATCCATGGAATGATACAGAACCAAAGATGTTTTGTAGTTTTTACTTTGGGATGCACACAGTGCCTCCAAAGGAAGCAAAAGACCCAAAGGAAGAATCTGGATCTATAGAAGACAAGGAAGAGGCAGAAATGCTAAGACAGCTACAGAAAATTTGGGAATTATTAAGATAACCTAGAGACCTACTTTATCAAGAAACCCACGTGCCACATGTTACGGCAGCACTCCATGGATATATTCTATGTGCTATGGCCATAGATCCTTGGAGTGGTAGGGCAGGGGCACAACCAAAGGATGCACAGAGGTATAGTGTAGCGATAGAGTCCCTCTGTTGTCCTGAGTGTGTGTCCTGGCATCAGGGAGCATCTGATCTGTCCCTGCAGCATGGGATTTGTCTCTTGCCTTCTTGTCAGGTTACATCATTCCAGAAGAATGATAGCAGCTAGCTGATGTGAGTGTGTGTTTTGCTAGGGTCATTATTGGACTGTATCACCACAGCAAGTTAAATTGGTGTTTGCAGAACAGGCTAGATAGAGCTGGACTAGAGCTAGATTTGTTGTTCGAGACTGCTGGCACGTTCAGATAAGCATCTGAGGATTGGGATTCTCAAGTAATATTTCACGTTTTTCTTTTTTACTCTAAGTTACAATTATTGTTTGGAAAGGAAAGCTGAGGGTTTGATGTCATCGTGTATCTCCAGAATTGGAGGCAAGTAATCCATTTTTGCATGGGTTGGGAACGGGTAAAATGTGACTAAAGCCATGAAACAAAAGGTAGAAGTGTCCTTTTTCTGGTCCAGTAATACAAGTGCATCCATTTTATAGTGTTATGTGATAGATGATTATGACATGCCCTAGGCTTTGATTCAGATCTCTCCTGAAAAGAGGGTAGACTTGAGTTTGGATCTAATTTCGAGTAGATCATACTTGAAAATCAGGACCCTCTTGTGCACTCTGTTCCCTCTGTCTGTTAATCTGTGGCCACAAAGTGGAATAGCATCAACAAAGAGATGAGGACAGCCTCACTTGAGAATACTTTGGTAGTTAGCTTGTTATCTTTGGGAATGCAAGACTTAGTTTCTTCTTCCTGCTCTAGATGTAGTTGAATGAGGCTGACCTAAGAGATTTGGCAACTCCAGGTCTAAGCAGTCTTAAGTGCTTAAGAATTGGGCATGATCTAAGACTGCAACCATATAAAGCTTCATAAAAAAGATTGACACCGGCTCTGAGATTTGGTAGGATACCAGAGATGCTGTTGGCATCCCATGATTTTTCATATGTATGCAGTGGTTGCATTGCTCTGGACGTTTTTCTACAGGACCAAGAAGCAGATAGGTCATTTCACTCGATGTTGCACATCTAGCCTCAGGCAGGCCTGTAGGTTCACTCTATAAGCAGGGGAAGTTATCTGTGGAATGGAAATCAGAGTTTTGACTGTTGTGATTCTGTCATTTGACTTGAATACCTTTCTTTTGTTTCCGACAGCTTGTTCAGATGTCATATAAATACAGAAAATCTGTGTTTACGGACTGTAGTCAACTCCAGGGGATGACTGGTAATCCCCGACAGTAGACACCTACCTTCAAATGCTGCAACTGACTCTGGAAATGTCTGTCTCCCTCCTCTGTCAGCTTGCAAGTCTAACAGAGCAATTTTTAGAGAGCTAACTTCTGTGAGACGAATTCTACACTCCTTGTTGCCTAAAAACTGGATTGAGGGGCCTAAAACAGCAGTTAGTGCTCATGTCTTGAATGACTTAGCTAAAACCACAGAAGAAATTAATGGAAGAGAGGTTTGCAATAGAAAGCAGACATTATTACAACTAATCTAGAGACTTAACCCGATGGCCATTCTACTGAAGCGTAACAGTACGTGGTTTTTATAAAACCTCACACATTTGCCTGGAGATGCCATCATCCTTAAAAAGGTAATTCCTTTTAGCATTGTTATTAGTTTGCTAAGCTCTTAATTCAATTATTATGTCAGTGAATTTTGTGGATTAAAATTAACATCTATTTATTGAAAACCTAGAAAAAATAAATCCATAGTTTTTTAATGTTTTATATTTAATGCACATGCAATTTCCTCTTGTCATTTCTAGCCAACAGTAGTGACATTCCACTGATAACCTTAACAGTGTTTGGTAATCTCCACTGAAGGCAGAGTAAGCAAGAACTAAGATGTCATAGCTAAGAGACCAATCAAAGGCTTGCAGAAGGGAAGATAAAACAGTTTTGATGTATTGATTTTAATTTTTTTTTCATTCTTTGTACTGTTTGCTCATGTTTTCCATTGGATTTATCCTGAAACCGAATGCTGAAGTCTTTGGGGGAGAGCGTTTTCAAAATAAACAATGACTTAACACTGCAACGTTACCGACCAACTGGTTGTAGAAGTTTGCAGAAGATTAAGATCCCATAAACTGGTTAAGACTTTGAGTAGACAATGGGCTTCACTTGTCATTTTTTTGCTCAGCTAAGAACCTCTTAGCACCACTATCATAAAGCATCTGAACCTGGTTAAACTCAGCTTTGCATTCAAACCATGATTTGACTGCTTTATTCTTACTGTTTCCAGAGACAAATTTTTCTGTATTTGTAAAACCTTTTAACAATGGCAAAAAATCTGGCCCTGCTACATATCTCCTTTTAAATGCAGTGCTTCTGCTATTTTTTAGCTTTCCTACAGCATTTCAACAGAAGCCCTACAGCATGCACTCAAAATAGTGTTTCCTGATTTTTGTTCTCTCTCAGTTTATGTGATATCTGAAATTAATTAACTGACAAATGTGCCATGCTATCAAAAAATTTTATAGGATCCCTCTTGCACTTTTGAGTGTTGTAATAATTCTGTTTCAGAGTGTTTGGGCATCACAAACCTATTGCAAAAGGGGTAATTTGATTTTTACTGGTACAGTGGCTTGTGCCTGAAGACCACCCTTAGAGAGGCCCCAAGTGGCTTTACACTCCAGTGGGCTCATTGTAAAAGAAACAATGTAATAGGATGAAGCATGGGGCCAGGGGCAGAGGAGGGGAGGAAGTGGTACGCAACTCGAGCAGTAAGTTTGGCAGTAATGAACAATTTAAACAGCCTGATAAAAAATCAAAATGCAACCTGACTTTTCCTGAATTTGAAAAGAAAGAAAGAGAAAGAAAGAAAGAAAGAAAGAAAGAAAGAAAGAAAGAAAGAAAGAAAGAAAGAAAGAAAGAAA